>LPNX011120100.1:8706-62996 GCA_001517045.1 Pseudotsuga menziesii | reverse complement strand
ATATATATATATATATATATATATATATATTGAGTGGAAGGAATGCATACATGAGTCCATGAATAATGCCACATTAAACAATCTGTGTACGATGGAGGAACTTCAAAATTTTGGCCTTTTGAAATTATTCTATTGCGAGAACATCCATAGTCAAACCATGTTTCTCCAACATTTGATACAGATGTGTGATCCAAGGTTCCAAGTTTTCTAAGTGGGTAATAATATTCTCAAGATAAAAGTAGAATATATACACTTCTTGACTAGATTGACTTGCCATGGTTCAATGATTCTACTAAAGGGAGGTTGTTTGAGTGGGATATCAGGTAATGTAGATGATATGATAAATACTTATAGTTGACTATGGGCTAAGAATATCATTTATCACATTCCAAAACATGAGGTTTGAGACTTTCCTCTACACACAATATTGTTTACTATTACTTGGGTAGTGATTTAATCAACTGCACCACACTTGGATTCGAGGGAAATATGAAGTATGTCATAGATTGTATGAAGATGCATGTGTTTGATTGGTCCTTAGGCCTTATCATCATCTTAAAGGATCAATTGAAAAAATGTCAGACCAATGAACAAAAATAGTTCTGCTATGGTTCATTTTTATGAAACTTCTTCCTGTAGCATGTCCCAATAGTTCGGCCTAGAGTGCAAACACCACTAGGGGAGTTGTGGATTCCTAGCATATATATATGGACTAATATGGTGGTCCAACACAAGGGAGGGTTAATACATAACGCTTTTGACAGGGATATTCTAGATTAGTTGGATGATCAACCCATCATTATAGAGGATTATCCATATGTTGGTTTAGAGTTTTGGAATTATTGTGAGTTGGATATCCCTCCTAAATGTCATTAGGGTACCATAAGTATGAAGCATCATTGAGTAAACAATGTATCTTTTTGAATTTTTTCAAATATTCCAATTTTTTATGAAATTTTTGAGTTTTATCATGAAGAAAAAGACAAAAAGATGAAAAAGTATGTGCTATTTATTTTTGGTGTGTGAAAATTTACTGATAGCCTTTTTTTGTATGGTGTAGACATTGGACCTACACACCTAGAAGGCATGCCACCAACCCTTCTAAGAATATGACTACTATATGATGATGATGACAAGGAGGTGGGTGGTACGACAATGGAGGACATTAGAGAGGTCGAAGAAAACCTAAGTGGTTTGAAAATGGGTCTGCCCTATACTTGGATTAGTAGGATCCCACCGAGCATGTAGCTCCATGTAGTGGGGGTTCCTTCAGGGATATCCCACTTGCTGCATTGTGTGGCGACAACCCTCACATGTTACCATGAGTATCAGCAATCACAAGATTCACCAGATGAGTCCCTATGAAGCTACTCATAATGTGTTTACTATATTCAAATGAATATTATGTATCTCTTATATTGACTATTTATGCATCCTTTTGTGGCTCTAAAACCTACATTTTGTATATATAACCTTAACACACTTTTAGGCTATGTTGTAACCAATTTTTCTTTATACATGTAGTTGTTGTTCCAACATTTACTTATATCTTTTAATTGAATATGTGTTCAATTGATTTTCTTGGATGAATGTACATGATTTATTATATCAAAATAATGTTAATGATTGATATGTCAATTAAGTACGTAGTTAGATAAAGAATCAACTAGACTATTCAAACTTTTAGGAACATGAATGTATTCAATGAATTCAAACTAACATTTGGGAATATGTACTCATAGAAAGTTTCTATAAAACATAGTATTTTGAACCTAATACTAACCTTTTAACTAAGATACAACCAATTTTGAGTCCAATTTGACAAATATTCACTAGATGTGAAGGGTGGTGGCCTCAATCAGAAGCTCAATGACTGCACCATATTCCACAATGTTTTTGGTCATGGATCTAAGGAAAGTGCTTCCTAAACTTAGAATCTGGTTGTTAGGTGATAAGATCACCCATTCGGTGGAAGATATGTTTTGTGAACCATGACTAGCACCATATACATATCTCAAAGAGATTAAGGTTTCTTGTTTCATTTTCCAAGAAAAATACCAATCAAGATAAGCATGTGTGTGAAACAACTTATGTACAAAATTATAAACAAAAAATACAACAAAATACAACAAGTGTCGTGACACATCAATGCCCACACATAGAATTTATTCAAATAAAGACCATTATTGATCGTCGATAGTGGTTTCCCATCATGATTGACTAGTTCATAAGATCCTCATTTAAGAACAGTTTTAGAAATAAGTGGGCCATACCACAAAGGTTCAAACTTTCCTACCCTTAATTTTTCATGGTTTTCTTCATAAACTAAAACCAAATTTCCTTCAAAGAAGAGTCATGGATGGACATGTTTGTCGTAGTGGGTTTTGGCTCTTCTCTTATGTATCTTAGTGTTCAAAGTGGCTTGTTATCGAGTTTAATTAAGACGTTGTAGATATAGGATACTCCTTCTATAGATGTGTTATGTACGAGTTCAATAGCTAGTTTCAAGGAGGGGATTTCACATTCAATAAAAAAACATGAATTCAACTTCGTAAATTAGTTGGAAAGGAGTGAAATCAATTGTGGTCTTTGTCAAAGTATAGTATGCCCATAGAAAAGAAAATGACATCAAGTTCTAGCTAGTTTTGTTCTTAATCATCGTTCGTTGCATCATGGTCTTGAAAACCTTATTGGTGGCTTATACTCGACCATTGCACGGTGGGTAATGTGGAAAAGACATTTCTTTCCACAATCCTAATTTAGTGGTGATTTCATCCATGAGTGAATTCCGAAAATGAGATATGTTATCCATAACAATATCTCTTGGCACATCGGACCTGGCTATGACATGAATGAACAAAAAGTATGTTGCGGTATTAGTCAAGTTATTAAATTTAGGAATCACTTCATCCCACTTGGTGAAGTAGTTTAACAACACTATGATTTAGTAGTGGTATTTAGTTAAAAGAGGATTGAAGGTAATAAGATTGATGTCCCATTTAGAACCACTACGACCACAGGATGTAATGGAGAAGTATGAGCGTGCATTCTTGTCATATAGATTTGTCAAGGATGACACTTTTTCAAGAAATTGATACAATCTCTAAAGAGAGATTTCCAAAAGTATCATGCACACATGATATTTTGGGTTGCTATCAACCCAAAAAGGTGACCACCACATGATCTTATGTGGAAATTATTCAATACTTTCTTTGCTTTCGCATGCATTAAACAAAAATGGAAGATTAAGTCGATTCCTCGACAATACAAAGTGTCCCCTATGATAAGGTATCTTCATGCTTGATTTCGAATGTATCTTCATGCTTGATTTCGAATGTGACATCACTTAGTACTGGAAAATGGAGCATCGATCCTTTGCATTTGAAGATAAACAATAGTTGTTCCATACCAAGGATTGAAAGATCCAATAAGGATCAAATGATCATAAGGTTGTGATTCAACACCTATGGTTTCTTCTTCATCACATGGTAATTCATACATTGATTCAACAAAAGATAATGACTTCTTAGATTTAGCATTGACAAATTCAAGATTGAAATTTTTTGAATGAATATCCACTTCGAATATTTTTCCCTAATGACTCGACAGGACGAAATGTGTTGCATGGGGTTCATTTATTCCACTACAACCATTTTCCATGGAAGAATATAATGTCTAAATATTTGGACAACATGAAACACTACCAAAAACAACTTCTCCACATGAGAATATCTATATTCAAGGCTGGAAAGGCCCTAACTAATATATTACACAACATATTCCAGACATAAATAATACTCTTGTACCAACACCATCCCTAAAGTGGATATAATGCCTTCCAAATAAAGTAGAAAGTCTCTACTATAGTCTAGAGGACTAAGTACTAGGGATGACATTAAATATTTCTTCAATGCATCAAATGAGAATTGATATTGGTCATCCCATATGAATGGCACGTCTTTTTCAAGAAGACACGTGAGAAATTTATCAATTTTGACGTAATTGGCAATAAATCTTCTAAGAAAATTTGCTTTCCCTTGTAGACTTTAAAATTGTCAAATTGTTTTCGGGGGGTAAATTGAACTATTTCCTCAACTTTAAAGGGATCAACCATTATCCTATACTTGGATATGATGAAACTAAGTAGTATCCTAGGGACCCCATGAAATATTCACTCATATGGGTTTAATCTAATGTTGTATGTATGACATCGAATGAAGACAACATGGAGGTGTGCACAATGTTCTTCTATTTACTTTAATTTAGCTTCCAACTCATTGAGATAGACCTCAACAATTTTCTTAATATCATGGAATGCACATGACATGGCCTGTTGAAAAGTGGCCCCAACAATTTCAAGTCCAAATGACATTTTTTGATATGCAAAAGTTCCCAATGGGAAAATGAAATATCTCTTATGTTCATGTTAGCACTAAAAGTTGTCCTTTAACTGCTTGGAGGGAAATTTTAACACATCTTGAGCTTGAGATAGCTTGGTAAGAAGGTTGATAAGATTTATTTTATGAAGTAGATTGAGGAATGAGGTCACAAAGGCTGAAGAAGTATGAAATACAAGATCAAAAGTGTCTAACAAAGAGAGGAGTTTCATAGGTCATTGGAATTCATCTTAAGTCCAAACCAAGTGCAAACACAAGAGAAGATGTGTGGGTAAGGAATCCACACATTCATGAGAAGATTTTTTGATCTTAAAACACTCTTAAAATATAAAAACCATGTACAATAATGAAAATTAAAAAGTTACATGCGATGAACAAAAGAATATATACGACAATCAAATCTGAACTGTGTGTGGTGATTAATGCACCACATAAATCATGTTTGCATTCTAGTAAGAAGGATAACATAAAAACAAAAAACAACATAGTTTGACTCATAAATTAATGATCAGTGAACATGATAATACCTCCATTGTCATTAGAGGAAATTTCAACTCAAAATGGGCCTTTTAACTCTAATTCAATTTCCATATCATCATGTGTTATCCAATGAAATTGTTTTAAATTTGAAATACTGTATAGATTTATTTTTTTTAAATTAATATAAATTTGGGGATAGGTATCATAAAAAAACTACTTTTTTGTTTGTATTTTCAACATATATCCCCGTGTTTTTACTCAAATTTCGAGCGAGAGAGCTCATTGGATGCAGAATTTAATTCCGTATCCAAAGAGTACCCACTCGGCATACTTTTGATGGACCCCGCTACCCCAAAAACAAGAAATACATGAAAAAACATGATGATGATATCTTTTTGAAATAAAAATTATTATCACAAAATAATAAGAAATCTGAAAAAGTGATTTTTTGAAGGTGGGTCCTTTGCATTAAATATGAAGCTAATATTTATTTTCCAGATAATGTTGAGATAATGCTTTAAATCATAATTAATTTGGTTGGCACTTGATACTTTCCTCCCAATTCTTTGCCACCAAATCTCGAAAAAATTGTTTGACTACTGATTTAATGGTTTAAAATGTTAAAATTATGGATTTGTTTAACTAAAAATGTGGATTTGGATGTTGATTAGTTTCCTTCAAATATGGATTTGAAATCTGACCCATCTTTATCCTTCTCCTTATTATTTTTTCAACGAAGATAGTTGGGTGTCCACTTGGATGATGACTTAGGATTTGAAAACCGGCTGCATGAACTTTATGGGAAATTATGTCTTAGAGACAATTTTATCTTAAACCATCATCAAATTTTGAAAACCACTCCTGGATAGGTTAAATCACCCCATTCTCGAAGTGGGTTTTTAACTGTTTTGGAGGATTCATTATGGTTTATCTGAAATTTGATCCCAAAATATGATACCCAGAAAATGACGGGAAGGGTCAACGTGTTTTTTACTGCAGTTTCTTGAACAAAATTTCACCTTTTACTGCAATTTCTTGAACCACCTCTCACCTTATATAGATAGAAGATAAATTATGGCTATTGATTTCTCATATAATTTGATAATTTATCCTCCAAGCACGACCCGTTAAGCATCAAATATTCAACAAAAACCATGTTGCTTGATTGTTATATCCTTGGAGACATTGATAAAACTCATAAATGCCATCATCCTAAAATCTGTGTTCGCATTCAAGATAAACATCTAGTATCACACCTTCAGGTTCATGATGCACTATATTTCCTCCTTTATGGGGTGCCATAAATGAGTATGCAATATGGTAGTTGAAGAATGCAAGCTCAATAAGGTGTTGCAGAACATAAAATGAATGAGGAGATAAAGTTGTTTTTTTGAAATAAAATTTTTCCTTTTTAAGAAAATAAATATAAAGCATTCCATGAATTGTATAGGAATCATTGCACATTCCTAATATGTTGGGTTGTGGATTGTGATAAGAGACACGTGTCCATTAAATTGATGGGATTCTGTAGTTTTTCATGCCTTGTTGAACCTTTGTTGTAGAATCAAGTTTGATCCTTTAGCGCCAAATTATTACCATAATAACCTTTCGCTACAAAATTGTAGCTCATTTTGTAGTGTGATGAAGAATAAAATCATATTTTGTAGCACTAATACATATGAAAATTCAATATTTCGTTGCAGAATCATAAAATCTTGAACATTGTAAGAACCGAGATGATTTTGAGAGCCACCTCCTACACATGATCAAAGCATAGAAAAATATCACTACAAACTTTGAAATCTTCAAATGTTCATGCAATTAATCAACACAGAAACACAATAAGAACTTGGGTTCTAGTGAATAGTATTTTGCTTGCACATTCCACAACGCCACTCCTTTGAAATGCTACAGAATCTAAAAATTGAGCCAAAGATGTAAAAGTAAAAATAAAAATTAATAGGTAGGTTTTATCACTAACACTAGCTACAACTGGGGATATTGACCTCCCTATGAGGCACTAAGAACAATAGTCCAAAGCGCCTTAGATAAATTATTTGAATGTGTATCAACAAAATAAATTTTTGAAAAAAAATCTATAACTCATCATAAAACTGATAATCATACTCATAGGCAAACCATGGCAGGTAAATTTCACCAATGAAATCCTCTAAGTAAGTTGCTACAGGATCTTGGAAGGCATGAAAACCAAAACTGGATTGATGATCAACAATGTAACCCTCAATCTAATTTTTATACTTGAATTGGTTCTGCATAATCTTCATTTGAACATTGCTGAAAAAATATTGTTTCAACTATGAGTCTTCCTTTAATCTATGACCAAAATCCAAAAATCCTTCACCCTAAAAAATAGAAAGCAACAATGTATTATACTGCAAAAATTCTGATTTATTGCCTTCCAAACAATTAGATTTAAAAATTTCATAAGCAAGCTCACTGCTACAAAATTATGTGCATTTAAATATATAAATAAGCTCTCCTGAATTATCTTCAACTACCACTAATATTTTGCTTCTCTTCTTTACTTTCAATCCAAGAATGGCAACCAAAGGTTTGTTAGCTTCTTCAAACTGCTACTGAAAAATTGGTGGGGAAGGAGGCTTGGAAAACTGTTCTAATAACTTATCATTATCTTCCTCAATGTTTCCCTGCAGATCTGATTTATTGTTATCATAAAATGACTCATTGTTGTATGATAATGTAAAAATATGCTTTTCAAAACAAGGATCTAGATCTGAACCATAACTATCATATTCCATATCTTATAGGCTTCATGGAAAATGGATCCAATGTTCTCATGGAACTCTTGATCAAAATGATTTGCAAAAGGAAATATTGTTGATTGTGGAAACTTAGTATTATCCTCGTTAGAAACTGATAAATCATTGCAAATATTTGAACATGAAGATTTAACAATTTGTTTTTCCTTTTGAAAACTAGCTTCTTGAAACAAATATTGATCAACAACTTCTTCTCACATGAGGATTAATCTATAAATTTTTTGAATAGCATTTTCAAAGATCATTCCAAGAAAAATAGAATCAACATATTTATACAAAACAAATAGATGATGCTTCAACTCTTCTTTATCATCATATTCATCATACTTAAGCCAATATTCATTGATATTTGAAATAATAAATTCATGTGAAGCAATATCACAATAATCTACAATATAACTATCAACAACTTTAGCATCATAACAACTTCGAACCTCCACTTTTGGAATATAATAATTTGAACACAATTCAAACAAAATTGACTGTTGTTGATCTAATTTCTCTGAAGAAAAACCTACTACTCATTGTTCTTTCTTATTAAAAGTGGCTTCTTCGATAATAAATTGATCTTCACAGTGGTTTTCCACAACAAACGCATCATGATAGTGAAAACTTGTATTACCATAAAATCTATAGGCATCATCTTGAAGGCTATCTAATACATCTTGCAGATTGTTATCTTGAAACATACCTTCCCTAATTTCATCACTAAAACCCTCTTGATCGTTATTTCTAGGAAGTTCATTAAATTTGACTTGCTCACAACAATCATTCAAGAGGATATCAAAAGAAAAAATTATATTACAATATAAATGTAACACAACATTAAAATCCTTTCATGAAGAAATGTTAGACATAGAAAAAGATCGGTACCATTGTCTTGCATCACCTTCTAATGAGTACATAAACATCTTCATGATGAATATCCAACTTATCAATGTATTGATGAAAATCATTTAAATGTTGTGCATGATAATTATGCTCATTCTCCTCTGAACCTTGGAAGGTGATCTCCCCATTCATCCATAGTAGGAACAGTATTCAGAAAACTAGGAACATCAATAAAAATTAAAAGGAGCAAACCTCACACTCAAAATAGCATCCATCCAAGAAACCTTTGACATTATGGAAAGTGGAGCTTCTTGAGGATTCTTCAACTATGGAGATGTTATGTGAAATGTTACAGTCACAAATGTGTTTAACTCATGTTCACCATCAAGAGATAGAGTTGATCATTGTCATTATCTAGGGGAAAATTTTAATTTCATTCTCAACAACAACGCCAAAATATGTTAGCACTAAAATTTGTTCTTTGACTTCTGGAAGGGAAAGTTTATCACATCTTGAGCTTGTGATAGCTTGGTAAGAAGGTTGATAAGATTGGTTTTATGAAGTGGGTTGAGAAATGATTTCAGAAAGGATAAAGAAATTTGAAATCGAAGATCAAAAGTGTCTAACATAGAGAGAGGAGTTTCATCAGTCATTGGCATTAAACTTAAGGCCAAACCAAGCATGCACACAAGAGAAAGTAGAAAAAAGGAAATAAATGTGGGTAAGGAAGACACACATTCGTGAGAACATGTTTTGATCATAAAACAACATTAAAAGATAAAAATTATATATAAGAATGAAAATGACAAGTTACATATGATGAATAAAAAATATCTACTGGAATAGGATTTGAGCTATGTGTGACGATCAATGCATTGCATAAATACTTTGTATTCTAGTAAGAAGGATAACATAAAATCAAGAAGAACATAGGTTGACTCATAATTAGACAATCAATGAGCATGATAATACCTATATTGTTTTAGAACTGAAGAATATACACAACAAAGAATATCCCTTCAATGACCTCCGAAGAGCTCCAACCCCACTTACATTCAATTTACAAGTTTTTATAGAAAAGGATATCAAGTCCTCTCCCATTACAATCTTTTTTAAATAAATATTATTATCACAACGTTTGAAAATTGGTCACAGGAACTTTTTAGAAAATTCCATCTTGAACAAAGATGATTTTCTCTTAAACCGGTGTGAAAATTTGCAAACCTCCTATTAAAGGATAAATCACCCTATTCTTGAAGTTGGTTTTTAACCATTTTAGAATATTCTTTACGATTGAGCCATAATTTGATCCCAAAATATGATACCCAGATAAAGACGAAAACAATCAATGTGTTTTTTATAGCTGCTGTTTAAACCACCTCTCACCTTCTGTAGACAAGAGAAATTATAGCTATTGATCCCCTAGATACTCTAATAATTAATCCTCCAAGCATGACCTGCTAAGCATCAAAGCTTCGACAAAACCCATGTTGCTTGCTTGTTATATCGTTGAAGACATTGACAGAAGTCATAACAACCAACGTCCTAAAATATGTCTTTGCATTTATGAAAAACATCTAGTATCACGCCAATATTAGGTTCATGATGCACTATATTTATGCCTTTATGGGGTGGCATAATTGAGTATGCAATATGGTAGCTGACGAATGAAAGCTCAATAAGGTGTTGCGGAACATAAAATGGACGTGGAGATAAAATTGCTTTTAAAAAGAAATAAAAGTATTGCCTTTTTAAGAAATAAACATTTAAACCATTCCATGAACTATATAGGAATAATTGTACATTCTTAATCAGCTAGATTCACGTGTCCATTAAATTGATGGGATTATATAATGTTTTCATACTAAGATATTTGAACCTTTGTTGTAGGATCAAGTATGATTCTTCAGCGCCGAGTTATTACCATAATAACCTTTTTCTATATAATTGCAACTCATTCTATAGTGTGATGAAGAATAAAATATTATTTTGTAGCGCCGACATATATGAAAATTCAGGATTCAGTGTAGAATCATAAAACTCTTGAACATTGTAAGAACCAAGATGATTTTGATAGCTACAAACTATGAAATCTTCAAAGAATCATGCAATCAATCAACACAAAAACACAAATAAGAACTTTTTTTTGCTTGCACATTCCACAGTTCCACTCCTTTGAAATGTCGCAGAATATTGAAACTGAGTGAAAGATGCAAAAAATAACTTAATTAATAAGTAGGTTTTAGCACTAATAGTTGATCTTCCTTCTTGATATGAATTTGATTATAAACCGAAGAATCCATCAATGAAAGAGAGTATTTTGTTACCAACACATTTGTCTATAATCTGATCAATAAAGGGTGTGGGATAATTATCTTCGGCTATAATATGATCAATAAAGGGTGTGGGATAAATTATCTTCCGGGAAAGCCAAATTTAAATCCCTAAAGTTAGTATAGACTTGGGTTGTTCCTTGATTCTTATTAACATGAACGGTATTGGATACCCATTTAGTGAAAGGAACAGGATATCTAAAGCCAATTTTTAAGAAAATTTAAACTTTTTATTTGATGGAAGCTATTTTTTTAGGATTAACCAGACATAAATTTTGTTGCACATGTTTTCATTTGCATAGGTTTTTATCTCATGTTCAACTATGCTATGATCGATGCCCAAAATTCCGTCGTATGACCACGAGAATACGTCACAAAACAATTTGAATAGAGAAATACACTACATGATTTCCTCCAGGGATAAATCGACATAGTTCTATATTGATATTTTTTATGATGTTGGTATTGGTAGATATATTTATAGGAATGGTTTTCAAAATGTTATCCAATTTACCTTTTGCATATACATTGTGTATTTTGACAAGGAACTGGTACCATTCCACATCATTATGAAGTGTGATTAAGGTTGTCATGCCTAACCTCTAATGAATATGAATTAGGAAGAAATGATGATCAGTGATGCATATCATCCTAGGGTCATTCAGAAACATGCATGACTTTGACAATGGTTTCGTTTGATGTGAAAGTTTGGTCCAAGAGGACATGAGAACTAGACGTATCAATGACACATGTGGACGATGTGTATTGGTTATATTTTTCCATTGGTGAAAGGTCTTGATCCAACTCTATAGAATCCATTTGGATAACTTGGTATGACACTTCTATGACATTTAAGGGTGTATTACTCTCTTTTTCACCTCATTCTGAATAAATGGGTAGCATTTTGTTATCATTTTATACTAATGGGGATTTCATCAAGGCTACATTCAATGAAATGGAGTCATTCACTAGAATGGAGTTAGAGAAAACCGACAATGAAAAAATCCTTAGATGTTATGATGAAAACTGGAGTAGCTTGTGGGGTAAATACTAGTGGCAGGATTGTGAAGATTCCCAAGAGAGAAGCATATTTAAAAATTACTATCCCAATATATTGAATCATCATTTTTGAACCCCTGAAGAAAGGTACATTTGAATGGATACGAGTTTCAAGTGTGCAGTAATATGAGTGATTGATCGTGACAACCTTCCCTTTGTGGGGGAACCAAATCACTCAAAATACTGAAGATACCACTGCCATAACTGCATGTATCCCAATAAAAAATTGTAGTCTATGGGCGCATCCACTAAATCAACATCGTTTGTAAATGTTTTTCCTCTTAATTCAATTGGGAAGGTTGTGATAAGTATGTGAGGAGGGAAATAATGCTCGTCAAATTCTTTCATCATCATGTGGGATGGTACTAAGGTGGGTGATCCCAATGCCTTCCAACATGTAATGAAATGATAGAAGTTGAGGCCCATTTGTCAAAGATGGTTTGAAAGATGTTATTACTGTGAGACGTCAATTTAATCTAAAATGTGATTTGTGATGGGAGCCTACATCTTGATTTTTCTAATTCAAATGTGATCAAGTTAGTGTCGGATGGATCAATAGCGTCGATTACAAAAAATGGTGACTTTCTTTTAGTGGTACAAATCTAGAATACATCCAAGGAGACATGGCACATGGTTCTTGAGATAAGTATTCAACAATGTTATAGTTCTGAGAAATTCATGTATTAGGATTGTGGGTTTTTCTAGGTAACATACCTTTGGGTGGTCAAGGTACTATGTCAATGGCAGGTTTCTCAATGGTGAGAGAGCCACTTGGCTATGATATTAATGGATCTAAGAAATGATGTTGGGGTTTGTAAGAATGAGTCCTAATTTTAATATTCACCTCATGATCACACATGAAGATATTGGAATTGGGAGGAATTCCCCCTTGAGAGCGTTTTTCCTAGTTTCCCATTGGGAGGGGTGCCGATGTAATAGGAATAATTTGTTGTTGTTACTGAGGGAAGGGTTGTGTCAACACGATGGGTTCTTGTTTCCCACTACATTTATCTATCATGAGGTGAATTCCTTACATATTAGAACATTAGTGAGGAAGATCCTCTCCTTGGAAAATTTTGCAAGGGAACTTGAATGCTTATTTCTCTTGGCTACCCACAATTGGATTATTCACTTTCGATGCATATTCCATCACGGGAGTAAAAATTTACTTCTTCATTTGTTTCTTCTTATTCTCTTTGGATTCCATAGCTTGGACTGTAGGGATGTTTGAATTTTGGGCAAGTGTCATGGGTTTTTGCTTTTCCTTACTAGCTATGGGATGTAAAGTTTGAATAGACATTTGTACCATTTGATGAGCAATATTCTCAACCTAGTTAACCAAACTAATCATGTCGTCAGCGTGAGTTACTTGGGTTGGATTAGTGTAGTGGGTATTTATCCCCTACTGCATGCAAAAGAACCTACCATAGCTCAACCAAATCAAAGGGTAGAGTTCATGGTGCGAGGGATTTCTCAACCTCGAATTGCAACAATAAGCAATAATGAAAACAATAATATTTAATATAACTAATGCAATAAAATAAAAGATACATTTAAAATGTGCCACTACATCCGTTTGAGGAAGTGGTATGTATGATTCCCACGATCTTGGTCTCAGTGTGTTCTCCAACAAAGGGTTTTCACCGAGAAAGGGATTAAGGGTTGCACAAAGAAAGCTTGACATGCAATGTGGGATAGTGTGGCTAAAGGTGTGGAATGTCCAAAAGTGGGGAATGTGATGAAAAGTTTCATGAAATGAATGAATGACAAAACATTTTTTTGGGGAAACCTTCACAATGTATTTGTAGGATGATCCAAGACTTTTTGACCCATGGTATTTTATTGTGCATGGTATTTATCCATGGTTTTTTACCCATTCTCAATTTAGGGTTTTTTTGTCCTTTTTGGAGAGAGTGGGGATATGTCACAATAAATGCTCAACTTCCTTGTATTTATGGGGGGAGGAATAATAATGTTTTGGACCATTTTTGGTGGAATTTTAGTTGTGAATGTCAAAATGGAGGGAATAATGGTGGGATGATGATTTATAATTATGGTTTGGACCATAGAGATATAGGTGAACATTTTTTGGTGTTGATGTATTGCCCCCTGATGTGTGAGGATAGGAGCTCATCGTATGACCGATAGACATCATAAGATCAAGGGAAATGATGACAACAATGGAGAAACCAGAGGGAACCATGGAGGAGTTGGAGTTTCCTCATTCGAACTACAGTGGATTTTGGTTTGTATTACTTCTAAAAAATGGATGAGGTACATATATATGGACAAGGTGGGAATACCCATTCTTCTATCAATGTCTCAATATACAACTAGGGTTCAAGGCTCAAAATACTGGGAGTCGATCAATACATATATACAACTAGTAGTACATATTCGTGGCCTCAATGGGAGGCTGAAATGAAAATATTGATCTGAAGAACTGATACATACGAACAACGAAATTCTCATGGAATGCAATATCACAACAACTGATGCTCTGCTGAATCTGGAGGTGTACACAACTGGATGGACTCCATGACTAAGAGTCAGAATCTCTAAGGTACAATAAACATCATCAAGAATTGTAGATACATGAAAGCATTACACTGAGGGGTTTTCGAAAACTCGAATCGAAAGGTCCGCACAAGATCTTGGGAGACCAACTACCAATGGTTGAGAGTGTGTTGAGGGGCACCTACTATGGGTGGGCCTAGATGTACTTGATAGTGGTTTGACATGGATTGAAGCAAGGTAACTTGGTAAATGGGGATTTTTGTTTCCCCTCCTTTTTGTGCTCATTCTTCTTTGAGAGACTATTGAAACTACGACCGCATTTGGAAGTGCGTGATGAGGGACCTCGCGAGCTGCGCATGAGGCAATGGTGAGAGATGATGATTAGGGAGGGAGGTGTCCTGGTAGGTCATTTCTTCAACTGGGATATTTTTTCACAGTGGTGGTAGCTTCCTATCCTCATAAAGGACTATCCATATGTAGGGATGGACTACCAGAGAGATGTGGAGATGCCTCAACCTCCTAGATAAGTTTGGGGACCTAGTGGTACATATACACGACTCTATGTGGTTTCAGTTGTATATATTTTAGTTGCATAGTGGTAGCTAGATCATACATGTGATAGATACTTATGACATACTATGTGCATGTGCAGACATGGGACCGCACCCTCCAGCAAGGTACTAGTGGCATAGGGGTAGGGTGGAGGGGTTAGATCCATCCGCTCATGGGCAGAGGATGCAGTAGAGTGCGACATTGGACTCAGTGCAGCTAGACTTGGAGTGGCTATTGGAGGGGGTCACCAATGATGGGTGGAAATACCTAGATGACGATTTGATTGTTGCATACTACAAATATCCTCTAGAGTGGATCTCTCTTATGAGGAGGATCATAGTTGTTGTTGAGTATGTCATAGCGGTGACACAAAGGGATGCACTGATGGAGGAGGAGAGCTTAGATGAGGATGAGGACACTGAGGAGGACACAGAGTCAGAGGAGGATGACTCATACTAGCAGCATGTGATGTTTCCCCAATTCATTTGAGCATGGGGATTTTTGTATGATATGTATTATTAGACAAGTAATCCTATGGAGCTTCTCATTTTGTACTGAACATGATGATATGATATGAATGCACACGAATGCATATTTTTGTATTTTTATGGGTTTTTATTAGTCTCTTGTTTATGATTATGAGTATGCCTATATGATGTATATGAAATATGTATGCATGACTATATTATGATGCATGGTGCAATTTATTTCCTAAATGTGATGATTGATGTGCCACTCTACAACTCCATTAGCCATTTGGTCTGCTACACTATTGAGACTTCTGGGAACATCCATGAATGAAATGGATTTGAAATGTCTAACCAATTTTATAGTGCACAAGAACTTTCTAAAGAGACAGGGATCATGTACTTGATAGTAGTTATTCAACTTAGAGACAAGCAACTAGGAGTTGAGGAGGACATCAAGTCGACGAATACCCAAGTGAAGGGCAATGGTCAGGAGACCAGTGACATCATCATACTCATCCTAGTTTTTTGTAGCAATACCAACAAACATTTTGTCTATATGGATCAATTCATGTGAAGGGGAATAAATGACCCACGCAGCTGAGGAAAGATTAAGAGACCATCTACTTCCACCATCAATGAAACCGACATAGCAAGGAAAGGTAGGATCCATCCTGAGCAACCAAGGAAACAAACTATGAGACTCATGGTAAAAAAAATGTAAAATAAGAAAGAAAAACTATGATATAAGGGTATGCATGGTGGGTGACTTCAAGCATAGAATCTCTTGAGGTAGAGCCCATTTGCAGGGATTCTTTAAGAGGCAACCATCAGAGTCAGCGAGAAGATATTCCCCCATTGCCAAGACATCTGTTGTAATCTCACAGATCACATAAGGTTACCAATAATACACATAAATAATCATATAAAAATACAAAGACAAGAGAATAGAACAAGTAATTGAATAACAGATTATATTATAGAATCACATGAGATTCCATACATATACAAAAACTGAACCATGTTCTCATCTGTCTCAAGAGCCTAATATATATGATTACAAATGGTTACAAGTAACTACCTTTCAGTTCGGTCGATCGACATGACTTATGCATCTGACCTAATATCCGATTAGTCGGCTACTCAACTAGTTGGCTCACCGACTAGCTCCTCCAACATCTTCCCCAGGAACAAAATCTTTCTTCGTCCCGAAGAAACAGGGAAGGTACTCAAAATTGTATTTTCTAAGATAGTTACTTGTGACTTTGGTTTGGCTTCATGGACTATGTAGTCATATGGTTGGTCGTTTCTCCATATACACTTCTACAATGGCTTTTGTTGTAATGGCTAGTTGGTGCTCAAACTCTGTCCAATTCTGTAGAACATTTTGGATGTCGATAGTCAAGGTTGTGATGCTTGACAAAGTTGACATTTTCTTCTAGATGGAAAGATCTATGATTCTTTCAATGTTGGGCCCCATGAATTGAGCCTTTTCATCTATTGTATCCAATAGTCTCTTCATCAGTGGGAAGATTGTGTCCAGTTTGTCGAGGCTTGGTAGTGCTTGTTGTACCCACTAATGTGTTTGTTTCTCTAGTTTCTGTAATTTTGTTGTTTCCAATAAAATCTGGTCTTGTATTGTACTCCTCAATGTTTCTTCAAGGCCTCGCCTCTTTTCTAGTGCTTGGATTTGCTTACGAGTTTGGCAGGTCTACTGAAATACTTGCCCATAGTAGGTGTGCCAATTATAGAGTACTTATTCTGTAATGATGGATTCTTCTAAGTGGTCCTGCAGTACCTTATGAGCTTTGGAGAACGCAGTATACTGATGTCTTAGCAATCTGAATTTTTCCTCTTTTTGATCTTCTTTTGTAAGTTGTAGTTGTGCTTGTAGGGTCAACACCACACTTTAAAATAAATGATATGATTTCTCTAGTGGCTTGTCAGTGTTAGCCTCTATTGGTCCTGGTATGACTGTTTAAATTAAATTTCTGCAGTTTGACAGAAATTCAATTTGCTCTTTCTTAATGCTGTCGAGTTGTTCTCATCTGGTATGGCTTCTTGTTGTTGCTTCTGTGGTGAGGGTTCCTAAGATTTGACCCAACTCTCCATCTCTTAATTTCACTTTGTCGACTGCAGTAGTCTATCCTAGTTGGCTGGGGTGGATCACTATCGGTCTTTGTTCTTCTGCTATTCCTTTTTCTTTTTATCTTTTCTCTTTGTTTTGTGTCTATGCTGGTCGACCTGTTGTTCTTCCTGTGGTTTTGTAAGTGGTTGATTTTCAGGAGGTTGATTTCCCAGCTTCTTATCTTCATTGGGTTGAACTTAATTATTTGGGGGAATTCCTTTTTTTTTCAATTTCCTAGTTTTGTTACCATTCTAGTCGAGCACCATTAACAAGTTTTTGAAATACTATGCCTTGTAATGTCCTTAGTCGGACTGATCCATTGGCATGAATTTCTTCAACAATGTAAGGTCCCATCCATTCTATGTGTAAATATTTAGGTTTTCCTTTCACTCGACTATTATACAGCAAAGCAAGATCTCCGACCGATATATTTTTGTTTTTAATGTTTTGATCATTCCAAGCCTTTTGCTGTTGTTTTTGAATTTCTTGATGTTGTATAGCAAGCAGTCGGTGTTCTTCTAGTTTTCCTAGTTGCATCAGTTGATCCTTCCTGCCTTCTTCAACATCAATGTGTAGGATTTCTTCTATCACAGGTGTTTGTTGTTGGAAATGTAGGGGAATGACTGCTTCTTGGCCATTGACTAGTCGAACAATGTTCGGTCGGTCGACAGTTAGTATGTTGTCCTGTAATCCCATAGAATTGTAGGGATTTTCTCATCCCAATCATCCTTACCCGTATTGCATATTTTTGTTAAACCCCTTGTTAATGTTTTGCTAAATTACTCTATTGCTCTGTTCGATTGAGGGTGATAAGTTGTACTTCGTTGGTGGTCAATTTTGAACTGGTCTATCAATTCTTTGATGGTTTTGTTAATGAAGTGTGACCCTTGGTCACTAATTAAGGTTAGTGGGCATCCAAATCTAGTAATTATGTTTTCATAGATGAACTTAGTAGCTACCTCACTGGAACATGTTTCTACAGATTCTGTTATCTCCCAAAATAAATTTATTTTGATACTATGAAGAATTTGAGTCATGTTATAAAAGATTTAAAGATGACTAACAAATTGAGGGTCTTTGGTTTTTCTATGGTTGAAGAAATTAGAATTTTTAGCTTTCGGTGGCTTAGGAGGGGTTCTTAACAGCTCATTAGCCACCGAAAGGATTTGTTTTGGTAGCTAACAGTTTAACGTGGGATAAAGGTTAACCACCGAAAGCAGGCCTGATCGATTAAATGGTAAAATCACTTTCAGTGGCTTAGGCGAGACTTCAAAAAGCTCATTAGCCACCGAAAAGTGTTGGTTTCAGTAGCTTAGTGAACAGTCCAAGAAGGGCGTTAACCACCGAAAGCGGGTAAAAAGCGTTGGGGAAAAAGAGGTTTCAATGGCTTAGGAAAAAGCTCTGAGGTTTCATTATCCACCGAAAGGCCGGTCTTTCGACGGTTAAAAGGGATAGCCAGAGAAAACAGTTAAAAGGGATAGCCAAAATCCAATATTTTCAGCACCATTTGGAAAACGGTTTCGATGGCTTGGTCGAATAGGTCAGCATTTCATTAGCCACCGAAAGCCTTGTTTTCAGTGGCTAGCAGACAAATTCCTGAAGGCCTTTAACCACCGAAAAGGGAAAAAGAGAGAAATGGTTAGAAACCTATCAAATCAGAGCCTGTCAGCAAAACAACGATCATCAAAGGGCATGATAAACCATCGAAAGGACAGGAGGCTGCATCAAGGTGTGAGGAAATGAGTGAGGAGTTAGTTATTGAAACTGATAAGGACTGATGTGATTTGAAACCCTTTTTCTCCCTCCATATATCCATAGAACTGCAGAAATCCCATTGAGTATCCAGGATTGATTTTAACATGATTGTTGGGAAAGGGGTCTCAAAAACATCAACTAAATCCATCACCCTCTAACCTAAGCATCAATCATGCATTTGAAAGCCCTCATAATCAGTGCCCATTCTTCAGTACACTCCACCTTCGACTTTAGCATTTCTCACCACCATAATACCATCTTTGAGAAGTAGCCTGCTAAAGAAAATATCCCATAGAACTTGAATTGATTGTTGCAGGTACTCAGGAGTGACCTTCAGCAAATGAAGAAGGGAAGGCCTGCTCTCAGGAAAGAGTTGGGAGACATCAGCTACCTGGAGGCACATCCAGAAGTCTGTCAATTTTTCAAGGATGCTGGCTGCTATAGGTTTTGTGAGAAGATTTAAGGTTCACACCAGCAGGTGGCTGAGGCATTTTCTCTCTCTTTCGATGGATCCAAGGTAGTCATAGGCAAAGAAGAATTCCTGATATATGAAACCCTAATTACTGAAGTGACTGAACTCCCTAGCACAGGAGAGAAGTGGTTTAAAACCACCATACCAAAGGATGTAGAGTTCAGATCTTACCGGAATCCTGAACATAGAGGGGTGGTGTGGAAGAAAAGTGTACCATCCTCCTGGCTAGAAGAGAGGTGGCAGAAACTACTGAAGGCCATTGTAGTCTACATAACATGTGAAGGGAGATATAACAGGGCCATGATTTACCATTTTAAATTGATGAACCACTTCACAGGGAAAATCCCACTGAATTTTCCTTTCTACTGACATAGGAGCTTTGCAAAAATGGCATACTAGGTGAAGGCTCAGCCAACCAAGATTGCTGGCAGACTGTCTCATCATGGTCTTATCCAACTTCTGATCCAAGAATTGCTGAAGAGGAGAAATATGGCATGGGATTATTTCCTATTTTGGAATGGTTTTGAAACAGGCCTGCAAGCAGAAGAAAAGGGGAAGTCTCCTACTAAAAAATATAGCACACCAAGAAGTGGGAAAAGGAAGAGAAGGGCTATATCCCCAGCAACAGCAGAACAACCTCCTTCCTCTTCCAAAGCCAAGAAGGTCAAAAGAAACTTGGATTTCTGTGAAAAGGGATAGGAATTTACAACACACAATGAGAACATCTTGAACCTACCCTACTCATATTCAAAAGAGGAAAAAGAGGAAGGTGCAGACCTAGCATTGCAAGTCATTGCAAGTTGTAGCTAAGATTGAAGAAGTCCCATCACCTACACCAAAAGAGAAATATGAACCAGCAGAGAAGGCTTCCTCTAGTAAGCCCAAGACTCAAAGGATAAATCAGTTGCTGAGGAAAGTGTATGAGATGGAGATTTTAGAAAGGGAGATAAAGAAAAATAATGCTACATTGGCCAGTAGGAACAAGCTGCTACATAACTCTTACTTAGAGCTGAGAGAAAGGTATGCTTTCCTAAAAAGACTAAATAAAAGATACTTGAAATACAACACAAGGCTGTATAAAATGATTAGGCTTCAGAGACTACAGATGAAGGAGGCCAAGCTAAACCCTAGCACTCACTTCACATTAGAAACCCTAGCTGAAGTTGTAGTAAGCCTTCAGCCTCCAGAAGCAAGCCAGGTTGTTGTTAACCTTCCTAACATAGAGCTTGCTGAAGAAGAAAGCTAAGCAGACAAACTTGAAAGAACAATTTTGGAGGTGGCTTAATAATTTTTGAAGAATAGGACTTTCGGTGGCTTAGGAAAATGCTAAGGCAGTTCATTAGCCACCGAAAACACAGCTTTTGGAAGCTAACAATTCCGATATTTTGGCCTCTTAACCACCGAAAACAGAAAGAGGCATAGGATCGAATTTTGACATGAAGGACCAGTTTTGGGTGAACATGGATAGCTCAGGGATGAAGTATAGAGATGAAGGATGCTGAAGAAAACACCAGGGAAGGTATGCTTCACTTTTGCTGTGACATAAAAGTAGAAAAGGTCACCAACACTTAACTATCAAAGTGAAACAGTGACTTAACCAACAAAGGACTAGTGGCAATGATTTCTAGTACTTACTTTAGTTATCAGAAGGTTCAAACAGTGAACGAATTCTACAGTTAGTTAGACTAGTAGTTAATTAGGGTTTTTTGACCTAATTATGCAAAAAACAATTATTTTGTCTATTTTTAGTAAATCAGATCCAATTTTTCAGGATCTGAATATTTTTGTAAAGGATATAAATCTTAAGACTTATTTTATTGAAAGGGTTCGACTTCGGGGACCTGTAGACCATTACTATTGTCAAGCTTCTCATATTTGTCATGACCTAATATAATCTCTTTTGTTATCATATGTTCAACTTCCATTTTCTATATATTATGTGCTTATGCTTGAATGTGTTATTCTGGTTTTATTTAGGTTAATTGATGTCTGATAGCTGTCATCCTATTGGAATATTGATGATTTGAATTATAAGTGCTTTCCTTATCATGATTAGCCATTNATGATAAGTTCTCCATCTCTGCACCATATTGTCAACCTCTGAACAGTGGTAATTAGAAGCCTTATCCCTGATTGAGTTTCATGCATGTCTTGAGAGTGTGAGGTCCTATTGGTAACCTGAATTGATCCACATAGAAAACCATAAAAACATTTAAGTTACCAGGCATCCTCGAGTTGCAACCTAGAGGAGTTGCCTGGAGTGATAACAGGTTTTGTCTCTTCCCATTTGGTTACATATTCTACTGCAATTATTATGTACCTCGCACCTGTTCTTTCTACTGGTATTGGGAATGGCACTATGAAATTGATGGCCCAAATTTCAAATGTCAGACTTAGGTTTACTGATATCAAGGGAATTTATGTACTAGGAAGAGGTCAACCCAGTAGTTGGCATTGGTCGCATTGGCTAACAAACTTTTTGCATTCCTTGTATAGTGTCGGCCACCATAGTCCTATTGTTGTATTTTATTTGCAGTTGTATCTGACTGAAAGTGTCCTCCTACTAGTCCATAGTGTGCTTCATGCATAACGTCTTCTTGTTCATGTTCTAACACACATCATCGAAGTACTTCGTATAAACCCATTTTGTATAGGAATCCATTGATTAAGGTGTATGGAGCTTCTTTCATGGCTAAATTTTTTTTTTCTTGGTGTTCATGCCTTATGGTGCTTGACCATTTTCTAGAAATTGTTTTATTTCCTCTAATTCTGTCGGTACTGCTTCTATTTGGAATAAGTGTGCATCCGACAGGTCATCCTCAACTCCTATCGGCTCCTCCCCCGTGTCGATCCTCGACAAGTGGTCGGGCCCGAAATTTAGTTTTCCTGGTCTAACGACGACTTCAAATTCAAATTCTTGGAATAGTAATAGCCAACGACATATTCTCCCATGATGCAAAGGTTTATTGATAAGGTATTTTAATGCTTGATGACCTATGTAGAATATGAAGGGATTGGCTAGTAAGTAATGTCAATACTTTTGTAGCGCAAAGATCATACCTAATGCTTCCCTCTCTGTTTTCAAATAGTTTTGTTCTTCTTTGTTTAGTTTTCTATTGATGTACACTATTGGATAGTCCATTCCATCATCCCCTGGTTGCGTTAAGATCATGCCTATTGCTAGGCCTGATGTGTTGATATGCACATGGAATTTGATTGACTAATTCGGGAATCTGAGGATAGGTGCCTCGACTAGTTTCCTTTTTAATGTATCGAATGATATATTGCATTCCTCTGTCCAGTCAAACTCCTGATATTCTCTCAATAGTTATTCCAATGGATAGGTCATATCTGAATAGTATCTAATAAATTTTATGTAGTATCCAATATTTCCCAGTAGTATCCTGACCTGTTTTGGATTCACCAGTTGTTTCAAGTTGAGGATAATCTTTGTTTTTGCAAAGTCAACCTTGATGTCTTATTTGCATACAATGTGCCCTAGTAGTATTCCTATAGGGGTTAGGAATATTCATTTATTTACGTTGAGAGACAACTGGATTTATCAACATAATTCCAGCATGAGCCTTATCCATTTGCAATGATCTTTCAACATGGAGTAGATCATCCAATCATCGAAATATACTGCCATTGTTTTGTATATATATTCTTGAAATGTTTTGACAACAATTCTTGAAAATAATGTAGGTGCATTTTTGAGACCAAAAGGTATAACTTTGTAGGAGAATGAGCCGAATTCACATACGAATGTGGTCTTTTTCTGATCCTCTTTGGCTATTGGTACTTGGTTATACCCTGAAACTACATCTGTAAATGAGTAGCATTCGTGTTCTGCAACTTCCTTTAAGATTTTGTCTATGTATGGTGTTGGGAATGGGTCTATTAGAGTGACTTTTTTTAGTTCTCTGAAATCGACACAAATCCTTAGTTTTGTCGATTCGTATTTCTTCAGTTGGACGACCATCAGGCTTGTCTATTCTGACTGGTCGATAGGGTAGATAATTCATGCTGCGAGCATATTATCAATTTCTTTCTTGACTATCTCTTTGTATTTATGAGCTAATTTGTATGGCCTTTTCTTTATGGGTCGGGCATCGGGTTTGATGTCGATCTTCATTTCTCCGATTTCATGGACTATCCCTTTGATATCTTTATAATATCGCAGCAAAAACATCCTGGAATTCTTTTAATAGGTTTATTATTTCAGTAATTTTCTCTTCACTCCGGTGATCGCCAATTCTTTCGATTTTTGGTCATTCATCATTTGATATGTCAAACTCTTTAGTTTTAACTTTGGCATCCATCCATTATGGTTCCTTGTCTTCATTGATCATTCAACTCCCTTATTTGAACTGTGAGAATGTAGCAGGGAATTCTGCTGCAGTCATTCAGTGAGTGTCTTCTTTGTTGGTTGTGTCGACTTTAAGCACTGTTTGAATTGGTTTTGTTGTTTCTGAGTGATAAGATTTCCATCGAAATCTTTTTCCTTCCATAATTCCATTTTCCATTTGTAGTATTGTCGACTGAGGTATTATGTTGGATTGAATGTTATTGCATGATATTTTAGGTCGATCATGGTTTGGTTAAGACTGTTGTTCCTATTCAGTTCTATGAATGCTTTTATTTGCTTTGCAGTTTTGACTAGCTTTTCATTTTGTGGTATAAAACTAAAGTCCTTGATGAAGTTTTCTCTAAGTTTGTTCCATTGGAATTTTTTGCCTAATTCTTCTTCATTTTATACCATTTATTTGGTAATTCGACTAGCGTCAAGAGAAATAGGTGTGTCCATGTACATTCGTCTTTATAACCAAGTATTCTCCATTCTCTTTCACATGTTCTTATGTGTTCGTCTGTGTCTTCCCCTTGTATGAAGATAGGTATTTGCACCTGTTTAGTTAGCTTCCTTCCTCCGAATATTTCTGCAAAGTAATTCGAAGCTGTTTTCCAAGTCTACAGTCTTGACTGATGGGTGTCCCACCATTGAGAAGCTTGTCCTATAAAGCTTTATACCAGGCTTTGTAGTCAGCCAAGTCCACCTAGGTTTTTAGAGACTTGTTCTATATGTAGAATTGGGGACTCTCTTTCTTTATACCTTGGGTTTTGTCTAATACTTATATTTTTTGGGGTTAAGTTAGGATATTCCCTAGTTTTCCTTTTGAATATTTTTGGGATGATGGAGACTGAGAAGCATTGATGGGTTGGTTTCTTCTATATAGCCTGAATGGTCCAACAACCCCTTGCTTGAGTTTCATAGTTTTCGACTTCCCAATCATATAATTCTACGTCCAAATTATATCCTACTGAGTCTTGGTTTCCAAGTGAAGCTCACCATAGATATTGGGTTCAGTTTAGTCTTTGTTATTTTGAATTTGATATAATTGTTGAATGTCAACTTCTTCATCGATGGTTTTAGTCCAAGGTTCGCCTTAGGAAGGATGAATAGGGACAATAACTTTCTGTCCATTCCCTTTTAATTTTATTCTTTCTTTTTCTAAAGATATTGATGCTTTCATATTTCTTCCCCATGGTCGACCTACTAAGGCTGGGAAGGAGGTGGATCCTTCTTTAGGGTAGATAATTTCAAAGTCGACTTTAGTTGCTAATCCTTTTATTGTCGTATCGACGTTTCTCCAAACCCAATCGGTTCAATCAACCCTTGGTCGGCTAACTTGAGGTATATGCCTGACTCATATAGTCAAGGTCTACTCAACTATTCCCATGTATCTTGAGTCATAATATTTACTTGTGAACCGAAGTCAAGTACAACTTGTCAAACATGGTATCCTTTCATTTCTAGATCAACGAGTGTATTGGCATCACTATTGTCTTTTTGGTTCAGACTGCATATATTTTTGGTTTTTTTTCTATATTATTACCATGCTTCATATTACAACAAGTCAATGAATTGAGACACCGATTTATCATTTTGTACTAAACATATTAATTCTTTAACTGTGTTTTGTCGACTGTCATCGACTACTTCCTGCCTAGCAAATTATTTAAACATATTTGATGCATCGTTATATAATTTTTTTTGTTTTCTTGGGTTAGGATAATCATTCTTTTCTTTGATTTTTATTATACGTGGATTATCATTTCCAATTTGTGTCCCTTGTCGAGGTACTATGTGCAGGTTCTTTGTATTCATTACATCATGTTTTTAAACACATGACAAGACATTAACATTTTTATTTTATTAATCTTGTCGAGCATGGTGGGACAATCCTCTAGAGAGTGATCGCCCACACCACAACTAGTACAAAACTTTAGATCAGTTATATCCTTGTATGGACAATCTACATAGTGGTGTCCTTCTTTGTAGCATGTAAAGAACTGGATGGGTCGTCGTGGTCGATTGTCGTGATTTCCAGAAAATTGTTCTCAACCTCCAAACCCTCCACGACTGTTGTCGAACTAGCGCTCATATCGATGGGCTTCATATCTTTGATTATTCTACTCATTTTGATCATTGCTTCTTGAAACATTATCATTGTTATGTGTGACTGCGTTCGTTTGGTAGATTTCTTGATAGTTTTGTCGATTCTTCAAGTTTAAGTGGTAGTCTACAGTTGCATGAATTTTTACCTCATAGATTGCGCACCAAGATGATTTTCCATTCTTCATGTTATATGGGCAATCTTTCGTTGTATGGTCTCCATGTTCTTGGCAAATGTCGCAAAAGCGTTTCATTTGGACAAAATGAACATCTTGTCAACTTGTATCTTGTCAATAATTATCTTTAGTGTGTCCATTCATGGAGCATTTTGTGCACCAGACATCCTGGTTCTTGAGGTTTATCTCTTTCAAATATTTCTGCATGATTTATAGCTGTTCTTCTAGCCTGGTATTGATGGGATATGCTGGGAAATCTTCATCCATCTCTACTTGTAGAGCTTTGGTAAGTGCATCTTTATATGTTTTAGATGTCTCCAAGCTTATGTGCCACTGGATTTTCTATGATAGACCTGCAAGAAACCACTGAATTAATAATTGTTCGTCAATCACATACTCTAGTTGGCTGAGGAGGTATTTCCATCACTTATCATATTCCTACACGGACTCTACTGGTTTCTAAGATGTTGTTTTCAGATTTTTGGCTTGCCAGATTTTTTGCGTCTAGTGTTTTAAAGAAAGATAAGAATTGTGCCTTAATTTTAGTTTTGGATGCTTTGGGAGTTCTATTGATATAAGTCATATACCAAATCTGTGCTCTTTTTCGTAAAGCACCAGTGAACTGTGCCATTTTTTGTTCTTCAGCTATAACTTGATTTTCCTCCCATATTGACTCGCAAATGAACCAGTGTCGTCTAGGGTCTTTGTCACCCTCATAGAGGGAGATATGTGCTGATTTGTGACCCATGTCAGTGTCACTGTATCCTTCGATAGGTAGCGGTGGCAGGGATGGTGGTGGTAGTAGTGGGATATTCGACGTATATCGTTTCTCACCACTGTAGTTGACAGAACTTCCGTTCCTGTCAATCATTTTGTTTGTTGTTTCTTCTCCTACCAGTAGTCGATTGGGTCGAATTATTCTGTCAATGTCCAGCTACACTGATGTGTTTATAGGTACGACTGTTCTATTTCTTGTAAATTTTTATTTAGCAGGGGGGTTCTCCTTCATGTGTCGGGTAGAGCAAGTGAATACTTTGGTTGGAAGGGTATGACTCAAGTGTTACCCAATTTCCTTCCTCAGGTCAACGAATTACTAAATTATTGTCATCATTTACTTCATTGTCTAGTCAGCTCCATATACCGAACTCACCAGCTTTTAGTCTGAGGTATTCTTTGACAATGGCCTGAATTTGGGTACTCGAATTCATTGGAGACAGAGGTCTTACCTCCTTGGGAATTTCTAGTTGGAGACCTTTGCTGCTCTATCCACAAGTATTCTTCCATGGGTGATGCTTCTTCATCTATTCCTTCTTCATGTCGGTCATGACCCGACTCTAGCGGATTTCCTTGTTCTGTCAGTGGCCATTCCTATTTGCAACGCTCTAGATTGCTCTCTTCTCTCTTCCCTTTTTTTCTACCTCTTCTCTCTTTCTAACTTCTACAAGTCTGATGTACCTTTATGTGTCACTATCCATTTGATTTCCTTCTTAGGTTGACTTTTCATTGCTGGTGATGGTATTTTCTTCAGTCGACTAGAATCCTATTTACTCTACCCTAACACATGACCAGCTACCCCCCCATAGCCTACCCGATGCTTTAGAAAGCTCGGATAGTTCTGTTTATTTTCTTAGGAAATACTCCCACTCCCTTTTGGCAATGAATTTTTCCCACTTATTCTGTTTCTTCGCTCAGTTAGAATTTGGTGGCAGTTCGTGTAGTGATGAACGAGGCTCTACGATATGGCCTACTCCCTTTTCAATTAGGAATTTCAACGAAAGGGTAGGTAAGGAGAAAAGGAACTGCTCAGTGAGGTCTGTATAAAACCTTTTCTCAATGCTTTTGATCGAAACTCTTTCCTCCATGGCTTGTTCTTTGCAGAATTCTTCTGTGATCTTTTCAAACCACTCCAACAAGTTTGTTCATCCACCTCGAATCAGTTTCTCCACTAACTCTTGGTCCTTAGTTGCTTCTGGTTTTTTCATCCAGAATTTTTTTCAAAATATGAGGTACCAACTCTACAAAATTCTCATGTGTTTCAGTGAAGAATTTCTCCTTCGCCTGAGCAATGATCAATTTGTTTATTCTTGCGTAGTTTTGTAAGTAATTTGCAATCTTACGCTTCCACCAATTCTTAATATCTTGTTCTGGTATCATCTACGCATGGTTATGTCGTCCGTATATGTACTACCAGCAACAAAACCAATGTTGTAATCTCACAAATCACATAAGGTTACCAATAATACACATAAATAATCATATAAACATACAAAGACAAGAGACAATAACAGGTAATTGAATAATAGATTATATTATAGAATCACATGAGGGTCCAAACATATACAGAAACTTAACCAAGTTCTCATCTGGCTCAACAGCCTAATATATATGATTACAAACGGTTACAAGTAACTACCTGTCGGTTCGGTCAACTGACGTGACTTATGTGGCCGACCTAATCTCTGATTAGTCGGCTACTCGACTAGTCAGCTCACCAACTAGCTCCTCCAACAACATCGATGGATGGCATAAGGGCCATACCATGTGGACTCAAACTTCCATTTTTGAGTCTTATCATGGGCTTGGTCATAGACGAGGGCAAGGTTCCCCTTGCTAAAGGTGCGTGGGTGGACGTGGGAGTCATAATGGGACTTCGAACAATTCTTAGCCACTTCAATAATTTGGAGAGAAGTACGATGATCCTCATCAGTTTGTTCAAGCATAAGTATGAATTTTTCTAACGGTGAAGTATCAAGTAGAAGTTCAACGGAAAGATGGAGTGATGGAATCTAACATACAATGGGAATTATTGATTCCACACCGTAGACTAAGTGAAATGGGGTAAAATGGGTGTCGATTTTAAGGATCTCTCTATCGTCACGAAGTGGTGTTGGGATAGATCAAGGGGATCTTCCACAGATAAGGAGGGAAATAGGCTACTAGAAGTAGAGATCGTGTAGATGGTGTTATTGGTGTCCAAGGAAGAGGTCGGAGGGTGGATCTCCTCAAGGAAAAATATTTTAGACTCACGAGAGTGCTTGTGAAGGTCACTAAGGAGATACTGGTACTCGAGAAAGTTTGGGAAACAATGTGAATAATGACCATATAGGACACAGACGACACACGAGTGGTTGGTTCATAGCGTGTTTTTTACCGCAGGTATGGTTGGTATGTTGACAACTGGAGCGTCATCGATATCGACTACTGTATGCATATGAGTACGAAGGATTGGTGAATCTGGAAAATTTTGTGTCGCATGGCCTTGGACATTGCATAAAGCACATGTAGGAGGAGGATGTGGTTTTGTTGCGGATTTAAGTGCATTACCCCCAGTCTTCGTGGGATGAGGGGGGGCAGTAGTAGCAGGAGAAACAGTTGGTTGCATACCAGAAGGGGGGGTGCCACCATCTCAATAGGTTGGACTTGTGTCAACACAATCTATGGTGTCAGGGGAAGGGTAGGTGGATCTAGGTACCATAAGGGAATACCCAAAGTGAAGCCCGGAAGGTTGAGAGTAACCATGAATGTCTTACTCACAATGCCAAAAGGTGGAAAGAGGAAGGGGATCGTGTGTATAGGGAATGAAACCAAAGAATTCCCTAAGGTATGTCATTGGGGTTGCGACTGATGTTGCAAAGAGGTCAGGATGGTACCAGATCATTAGAGGAAATTTGGGGTCTAAAATGGGCCTTATAAGAAAACGAGCCAACAATAAATATTTTTGAGTTGGAATTCAAGAACCAATAGAATTTCAATAAAATCAGTTAACCATAATGGTTGACTTGACATATTTGTCATAAAACATCTACATTTTGTGTTTGTATTTTCAACATATATCCCTGTGTTTTACTCAAATTTCGAGCAAAAAGGCTCGTTGGATGCAGAATTAAAGTACGCATCCAACGACTACCCAAACTACATACTTTTGATGGACCCCTCTACCCTAAAAACAACAAATACCTAAAAAACATGATGATTATGTCATCATCACGTTTTTCAGGTATTTCTTGTTTTTGGGGTAGCGGGGTCCATCAAAAGTATGCAGTCAGCATCACATTTTTTCAGGTATTTCTTGTTTTTGGGTTATCTAGGTTTATAAAAATTATGTAGTGTGGGTACTCATTGGATGTGTAATTTAATTCCTCATCCAACGAGCCCTCCTGCTCAAAATTTGAGTAAAAACACAAGGATATATGTTGAAAATACGATTAAAAATAGTAGTTTTTTTCTTTCTTCCTCCAAAATTAATAATTATTATTTTATTATTTTCCTTAGGAGGCCCATTTTAGACCTCATATTTCCTATAATGGTGATCATGCACAAATCTAATATGTCAGTAGATGAAGGAGGGGGTGGGAGGGACAAAAACGTGTTCATCAAAGGGGCATTGAAAAATAGGCCTGGGCCAATGACAAATAGGGAAGGGATCGAGACATTATCGATGGTGGTGTCAATTGCAGGGAGGACATGTTCCAAAGTGGTTGGTCCTTTAGGATCAAAATACGTTAGTTGGTCAATAGTCACGGTCTTCCCATCATGAGGGAACATTAAGAGTTGGAAGACAGTAGAGGAAACAACTCACATTGCATAAATATAACTATGTCCAAATGGGATGTTGTAATCGAGTTGGGAATTGACAACCTCAATGTCAATCAACACAGTTTTTCTGGATAAATCAACGAGGACATTCACGAGAATTCCTTATGGTTGTGTTGATGTAATTGTAACTTCGGAATGTATTCACTTGTATTTCTTATGTATTGTAACCCAATGTTTATTCCGGGATGTATTGTAATGTATTTGAGTCATGTCATACCCCGATGTTTATTCTGGGAAGTTTTTATAATGAGAAAGTCATGTCAAGTCATCATGGGTAACCCTCCTATTTGTCAAGGGTTAAAGTCCCTATAGTTATGGGGCCCTTGGGTTATTAGACTATCCTAGTGAAGTCGATCCTAGGTGAGTCATTGTAAGTCGGGGAAATATTCCCCACCATTGTGTTACCCTGTTATTGGTCAGAGGAGGCAAATTTCCCACAAGTGGTGGGGCACTAGGGTTATTGGACACTCCTAGAGATGTCGGCTCTAGTAAGTAATTGTTAAGTGAGGCTGACATGTTGGAGTGGGTTCCAAGTGAACAGAAGAATATAAATAGAGAGTGAGAGCCTCTCTATTTATCACTTGCAACACTCACACTCACTCATTGGGGTGCATGAGTGAGAGAGGAAAAGCTCCCTCAATGTGAGAGAGAGAGACTGTTGCTGTTGGAGATCATCTTACTGTTTTGGGGATTTTACTGTTTTGGTGCTGATTCTATCTCTAAGGAATTTGCGGGGTTTTCTCCTTTATGGTTTCCCTGAGGAAAATTATTTGTGTCTCTTGTCTCTTGTGTTGTGCTTATGTTTTATTGTTGTGCTTGTTATTCTCTCGGTTAAAAGATCCTAAGATCATAATGCTAGCTTGAATGATGAAAAACTAACATGGTATCAACGCTAACCTGAGAAGAAGACATTATGCAGCTATAGAAGCTAGGGCTTCTTACTTTTTTGGGTCTCTCTCCACAATCCATCAGCAAAAGTATGCTAGGCTGACTCTCCATTGAAGGGTGCATCTTTCTGTCGAAGCAGAATTCGATTTCGAGCATCTTCAGTTTTCGATGCAGAAATTAGGGATTTCTACAGAAGAGGAATTTTTGAGTGATCCCAAAATAGGATTGTTCTCCTCATCAAAATCGAAGTTTAGATACCTGGATCAAGAAATTTGGTTGGGTGAAACTCTGGGAAAGTCAAACCCTAGTTTGACCTCGAGCTAGAAAAACCCTAAATACTAAAACTGCTAAGTTTTGGTACATTCGCTATATCCCAATATTGGAGAAGGTTCAGGATCTGAAAATATCAAAAGAAGAATATACAATCTTGATGAAGACTGTTTCCAAACATAAGCCTCAGATTCGCTATATTATGGGAGCTATGATCCCTTCAAGTTAGGGTTCCAGCCTCTTCCAGAATTCATCCCTAAACAGGACACCTGGGGAGAATTGCAATATCTTGGGCTATAGAGGTCCAAATGGAACTATTGAAGATTTTACAGAAATGGAATGGAATTTAATTTCGGTGGTCCTAATTTCAGAGTCAGAAGATGAACCAGTGACACGTGGCATGCCATACAACTTCGCTATTCTGAACAGTCCTGTAACAGGTCACCTTGGGAAAATGATCATAAATACCAATTGGTGAGCCCCGTGATGATGAAAACTATGGTGTTGGATCAGGGACATGCTAGGTTAACTCAGTGAAAAATTTCAGACATGGAGGAGTAGTAATGTTGGACATATCACAGAAACAGTAACAGGAATTTCTGCAGAAGAAATTGGAAAACTAGGGCTTCCTGTTCCGGGAGGTTCCCTCCAGTTTTTTCAGAAAAGGAGTACATTGGATAGCTCCATTTGAAGAGATCTATATGTATATCCAATAAAATATGAAATATTCCAAGTTTTGAAAATTAGGGTTTCTGTGACAAACCCTAGATCAGCGAGCTCCGGAACTAGGATGGACACCTCAAATCGATAAGATCTAATCCTTTGCTATATTCATTTGAGGTTCTCGTTTCAAAAGTGATCTATCACATCAACTTGATGATAATATTGGTGAAGTTGACAACTTCCAAGCATGGAAGTATATGATCTCTCTGAAGAAAATGGATTGGACACCTACATGAGTATAGAGGTTCCAGTTCCAGAGGGAGATGAGGCTAGAAGCCTTACATAAGAAGAACTTGGTCAAGGCCAAGAAGATCATTGTTGATTCAGTCACGAATCAACTTGTACTACAAGTGTCTTCCTTAAAGACACCAAAGATGTTTGATTTCTTGACCAAGATATTTGAAGGGAAGAACAAGAAATCAGAATATGACCTTTAGAAAACAATTGAAGAATGTGAAGATCCAGAATGCAGAGACCATGCAGTCATAAGGGTCTCTCAAATCAAAGAACAACTTGAAGCAATAAAAGAAGAAGTGAATAATGCAGAAGTGGTGATGGCCACCTTGAATGGCCTCCCATGATCATTGGATTCATTCATGTGAGGAATGTGTGCCAGAAGGAAGTGATTACTTTCAGTAGACTCCGAGAAGAAGAAGAAGCTCGACTCATAAGAAGAGAAGAAAAGATGGGAGCAACTAAAGATCAAGCTCTCACCATCCAAAGAAGATCCCTCAATCGATGAGGAATATGAATAACTCAACTCTTGAAGAACCTCTTATCCACCTTAGAATTTGTCTAAGAAACGATGCTATTATGAATGAAGAAGACGATGAAGCTGAAGGCTCAAGAAGGAGTCCACCCAAGAAACAAATAAAGATAAGTATTCAATTGTCATTTCATGATATTATTTTGTTATGCATTTGTTTATATTCAGTTGATGTATTATGCATGATAGGATGTTTGCATTAATGAAAGTATACTACTAATATGCATGTAATGGGTAAGTAGCTCATGGTGCTATACAAACTCTCCATTGCTACTTATCTAGGATGAAACCTCTTTGCTGACATATTGGATTAGTGCACAATCTCAATGTTGTCTTGGTAGAGATGGAAGGCATCTAGAAAGTTTCAGTGAGATATGGATGAATGTTGTATTGGATAAAGTAGTTGCATGATCATGCATAAGTTTTTTCCAGTATGAATATTCCTTATGAAATACTTCTAACCATATAAATGCATTTGACTTGTAGGAAAGATTGCATACATAATCACCTACAAGCAAAGAAGAATGAAGACTTGTTCTGAAGAACAAGTGACGATAGTTCAAAGACAAATAATAATATGATGAGTGCAGTGACATCATTAATACAGAACCTTCAAGCTATGAAGAAGTAACCAAGAAGAAAGGGAAGACCAGTTCAAGAATAATGATGTCTAGGATTAAGTATCGATATATGAAGAGAAGTTCATAGTTCCATCATGCAGTGGATGGAAACATCGTGGGATACAAGGCAAGATTCGTAGCACGAGGAATAGACTACAAAGAGACATTTGCAGCCACTAGAGATACACATGATAGGAAGAATCATGTGTGCAAATGAAAGAAGGCCTTGTACGAGATCAGAAGACACCCATGAGATAACACATACATGAGGAGCTTGATGAAGATCTGAAGCTTTGCTACAAGGTCAATAGAGGGTGACAAGCTCACAGATGGGTGCGAGATGAACTTTGGAAAAAGTTCAAGATAGAGGATCTTGGTATCCAGTGGTCCTAGATGGATACATAGAAGATTAGTAGCATAGGAAGCTACTTGTCACTCCGGTACAGAATGTTTCAGTGCATAGAGTATGGAAGACAGAGGGAGTATGATGCTCCGCTTCAGAGGGAGTGACTGCAGAATATCTTGAGGTTCGACATGGTACGACAAGATGGGCAGATTACTAATGACTCTAGGCTTTACTGAGAGTAAAGTGGATTCCAACCTTTGCTTCAAGGTTGAAGGCAGAAGATCAATGATGCTCTTGTTATGTGTCGATACACTATTTTCTAGGCATGGAGGTGTGGACAAGGGAAGTATGTGGTAGAGATCCTGAATAGGTTCAGGATGACGGACTGCATGACCACACCTATGGCATCAAACATGAAGCTATTGAGTGATCATTCATCAAAGACGGTTGATGATACAATGTATCGTTAGATGATTGGGTCCTTGATGTACCTGAGACCAGATATTTGCTTTGTTGTGAACACATTGAGACAGGTTCACCTGATGGTTGCAAAGATTGCAGGGGTACTGTCAATTATGGACTCAAGTACGATGCGAATCAAAAGATTAACCTAGAGGGTTATGTTGATTCAGATTGGGCAGAAAGTACCATCGATAGGAAGAGCACTTCAGGGTGTTGCTTTAGTATGGGATCAGGAGTGATCTCTTGGTTTAGTAGGAAGAAATCCTGTGTGGCACTAAGTACAGCTGAAGCAGAGTATGTCGCAGCTTGTTCATCTAGTTGTGAGGTAGCCTGGCTACGGAAGCTATTTTCTGATTTATTTGATCTCCAGTTGGATGCTACTTGTATACATTGTGACAACCAGAGTTGCATGAAGTTGTCAGAGAATCCAGTGTTTCATGACAATTCGAAGCATATCGAGATCAAGTACCACTATATCAGGGATATGGTGCAGAAGGGAGCAGTGAAGCTCCAGTATGTTGCGACAAAGGAACAGACAGTTGATGTATTGGCGAAGCCATTGGCTAGAGTGAAGTTTGAGTACTTCAGGGAGAAGCTTGGTGTTCTCCAGATCGAGGTTTCCTCCAAGGGAAAGGGATGAGTCCCATAGCCATTCTGACATGGTGAGAGGATTGGTTCCTTCCATGGTCAGATGTAAGGGCTGAGCCATTCTGTCATGGTGAGAGGATTGGTTCCTTCCATGGTCAGATGTAAGGGCTGAGCCATTCTGTCATGGTGAGAGGATTGGTTCCTTCCATGACAGATATGAGTGCTGAGATCCATAGCCATTCTGACGAGCAGGTTAGATGTAAGGGCTGATCCATTCTGTCATGGTGAGAGGATTGGTTCCTTCCATGTCAAATGTGAGTGCTAATCCATTCTGATATGACTGTGGGATTGGTTCCTACATGATCAGATATAAGGGCTATTGCCATTCTTGGAATGGAGCTGCCTGGTGAGGTACCAGGAAAACTCTGTTTATGACTGAGGGTCGTTCTGATATGATCGTGATATTTGTTCTCACATGATCAGATATGAGTGCATGGCCATTCTGATGTGACAGAGGGATGTGTTCCCACTTGATCAGATGTAAGGGCTGAAGCCATTCTGTCATGGCTAAAGGATTAGGTTCCTCCCATGTCAGATATGAGTGCTAATCCATTCTGACTTAGTGTCAGATATAAGGGCTACCTCCATTCTTTGAATGGAGCTACCTGGTGAGGTACCAGGGATCCTCAATCTAGGACTGAGAGACTTTCTGATGTGACTGAGGGATGTGTTCCCACGTACTCAGATGTAAGTGTAGTGGCCTTTCCACAGATGATAGTAGTTTGAGTTCCTATCATGCTGGTGGTTGTAAGTGCTGAGCCTTTTGACAAATGATAGTAGTTTGAGTTCCTATCATGCTGGTGACTATAAGTGTTGTGCCTTTTCACATATGGTAGTAGTTTGAGTTCCTACCATGCTGGTGATTGTAAGTGCTGAGCATTTCCACAAATGGTAGTAGTTTGAGTTCGTACCATGTTGGTGGATGTGAGTGTTGTGCCTTTCCACAGATGATATTAGTTTGGGTTCCTATCATGCTGGTGGTTGTAAGTACTGAGCCATTTCACAGATGATAGTAGTTTGAGTTCCTATCATGCTGGTGAATGTGAGTGCTGGGCCTTTCTGATATGATTATAGGATTGGTTCCTACATGATCAGATGTGAGTGTTGGGCGTGCCTTTCTGATGAGTAGGTCAGATGTAAGTGCTGGGAGAAAGACCTACATGGAGGCTAGGCCTACAACCAGCATGAAAAAGGGCTGGCTCTGTAGAACTTCCTGTGACGAGAAGAATCATGAGATAGAACCCATGGTACTGATCCAAATCGAGTGAAGATCTAGATTCAGTGATAATGATTCAGTAGTGATGATCCAGATCCAATGACGATGCCCAGTGATAATCTAGATCCAGTGATGATCTAGATTCAATGATGATGATCCAGATCGAGTGATGATCTAGATCCAGTGATGATGATCCAGATCGAGTGATGATCTAGATTCAGTGATAATGATATAGATCAAGTGATGATCTAGATCCAAATGAAGATGACTTACAAATGAAGATGACATACAAATGAAGATGACTTGAAGATAAAGATGACTTTGAAGATGACGAAGACCTGACAATGACCCAGATGATACAGAGAAGAAGACTTGCGCTAATAAATTGTGTCGAGATAATACCTTCCTAGTTAAGAGGGAGTGTTGATGTAATTGTAACTTCGGAATGTATTCACTTGTATTTCTTATGTATTGTAACCCGATGTTTATTATGGGATGTATTGTAATGTATTTGAGTCATGTCATACTCCGATGTTTATTCCAAGAAGTTTCTATAATGAGAAATTCATGTCAAGTCATCGTGGGTAACCCTCCTATTTGTCAAGGGTTAAAGTCCCCACAGTTGTGGGGCCCTTAGGTTATTAGACTATCCTAGTGAATTCGACCCTAGGTGAGTCATTGTAAGTCAGGGAAATAGTCCCCACCATTGTGTTACCCTCCTATTGGTCGGAGGAGGCAAAGTCCCCACAAGTGGTGGGGCACTAGGGTTATTAGACACTCTTAGAGATTTCGGCTCTAGTAAGTAATTGTTAAGTGAGGCCGACATGATGGAGTGGGTTCCAAGTGAATGGAAGAATATAAATAGAGAGTGAGAACCTCTCTATTTATCACTTGCAACACTCACACTCACTCATTGGGGTGCATGAGTGAGAGAGGAGAAGCTCTCTCAGTGTGTGAGAGAGAGACTGCTACTGTTGGAGATCATCTTACTGTTTTGGGGATTTTACTGTTTTGGTGCTGATTCTATCTCTGAGGAAGTTGCGAGGTTTTCTCCTTTATGGTTTCCCCGAGGAAAATTCTTTGTGTCTCTTGTCTCTTGTGTTGTGCTTATGTTTTATTGCTGTGCTTGTTATTCTCTCAGTTAAAAGATCCTAAGATCATAATGCTAGCTTGAATGATGAAAAACTAACAGGTTGAGCAACACGACCATCGTATTCTCGAAGGGAAGTGGTGGAAGGTTGAAGGTTTGGGGATCCAATAACATAGGTGGATACCCCCTCATCGATCATACATTGATGAATGACCAATTTTAGAATCGTGAACATATCCTAGAAGGAGATAGATGATGGCATCCGAGGTTCACCTTGATCCAAGTTGAAAGTGATCAACCTGGAGTCAGAGGAATTGACAACACCTAACGTGAATAATAAAGTTTTTCATTGCGAAGGAAAAGTTCAGAGGATTTCCAGAGAGGACATGGAAGAGGGAGACTAGGCCAAGTCATAGACTATACAGTAGTTAAGAGCATATTTGGTAGTGGGATTATTCACGACGCAGCACAAAGGGAACCAAGGGACTTTGAAAGTCCCATCCGTGGGGGGTCTCAGAAAATGTAAGGACATATCAAGAGAGGTAGAGGGAGATGCCACGGAGCGATTAATGGTTTTTGTGGTGGAGCCATACTGGTTTCTTCGAGTCTATAAGTTGACATCATATGATAACGTCATAAGGTGATGGACACCAGGATTAATAGGTTGGCCTACATGAGTGGGTGCAATGTTTTGCGGTACCAATGGTTGAGTTGCAACCATCCCTTGATTTGGTAAGGGGTTCTCCAACACCATAGGCAGAGGACCTCATGGTGTTGATTTTGGTTATGTTTTAGAGAAAACATTAGGGTCACACTGATTTTCATCTTGTAACAAGTGGAGGAAATAGTTCATACGGAGGAATTGATGTGTATAATGGGGGTAAGTGTCAAAAATGGTGCACAGATGGTTAGTCTAAAACTTAGAGTTCTTCCTAGGTCTATGTGGATGTTGGGGGTTCTGTGAAGGTGGATGGGCTCCATTTTTATTCAGAGGGTTGGGTTGTTGGGAACCTCCTTAAGGTTGGTTGTTTCCTCGGTTCCTACCTCTCTGTCATCCTCCCTACTCTTGTTGGTTATTGGGGGTAGGTTGATTAGGGAGGTTCTGTTGAGCATAGACCTATCCTTAGGGAACATGAGGAGTCAGGGATGAAGAAGGTGTGGGTTTCACAGGTGAATATTTTTAGGCAGGGGAAACTGGAGGGTCTGCAAATCCTACCATATGGCCATTACCCACAGGTGCCAAGTAGTTTGGTCCATGAACTTGAGGCACTAGAGAAGGAGATGCATATGAAGGCATGGCTCCAGGATGAACCACTACGCATGAGAAATAAGGGGCATATTCTAGTTGGGAAACACTAGGGGTGGTACCAGAGTGAGGTGTTATTGAAGGAGAGGCCGATTGTAGGTGAGGATGCTAATTAATAGATTAAATGACTCCATCAATAGAATGGGATGCCCCCGACGTATCTCGACATGAGGAACCATCCAGGGAAGAATCATGTATAATTGTATATAGATAACCTAATTGGGCGTAGATAAGGTCAATCTGTTGTTCCTTGAGGATGGATTCCTCCTCAGTTTTTGGGCTCTCAGATGCAACGTCCTTTGCAATGGGGGGATTAAGGTTTTGAGAAACCAATCTAGGAAAATCCTATCATCTGAATGGATTTTACAAAAGATACAATGATGACGCCATTCATGGATATGATCTAAGATATGTTTAGCAGTGTTCTATTAACAGGATAATAGGATTTGCATGCCCTCATCATAACAGATAGGTAACTAGAAGTACTGGAGGAACATCGAGGCTAAGAAGGAAATGTCCGAATAAGTGGTGTTGGGAAGTTCAATGTACCATTTGGATGCAACACTTGTGAGTGTGTGTTGGAATATCCATAATCGGATAGAATCATTCGCTATGCTATTGGATGAACACCATAAGTGGAATGACATAATGTGGTTTTGAGGGTCTTCTCCCACCTTTCCCTCAAAATTAGGGATGTTTGATGGGATTTTGGTAGGGATGGGTGGACACAATGGGTCATGAAGGATGGGGTCATTCATCAATCATACCAAATCAAGAAAGTTGAGACTATCCATAAATGGTGGACTAGGACCATGACTAGATTGAGGAGGGACAACAATGGTGCTGGGATCGAAAACCATGTAGTTTCTGCATGCAAATGAGGGTTGGTATGGTTGACTTCCGACAATAGGAGTAATCACTGGAATTGTGTGAATAATCAGAATGGTGGTAGAAGGGTCAATGGCCCCATGTATGAAGGAAGGTACATTATGAACCATTGTGGTTGGAGTGGGGCCACCACTTGTGGGTAGCGTACGAGAAGCAGTGTGTGCCGTGGAGAGGGGACCACTAGGACCTCGACCTATGGGTTTGATAGATGGGATAACTGATATGAAAAGTGGATCGTTTACGATTCCACTATCAACTCCCCCCCCCGTGAAAGGGGTTAGGAGGTGCACCAGCCATGGGGCTATATGGGGATGTGAAGTAGGTAAGTTTGCATTGATAGGAATCTGAATCAGATTGGATGCAATGTATGGATCTAAAGGTGGTGAACAACATCAAATATGTATCTGACGGTGGTGGTTCAAGGAACCAAACTAAGGGGTATTCCCCTTAAGTCTATGTGAGTATCATGGTGAAGAAATGATGACATGATGGTGTGTTGTGTAATGAATGGAGGTGCAAGAGTGCCAAACAAAGGCTAAAAAATCCAACTACAGCCAAGTGTGCAATAGGAGAGAATAAAATGGTGGCTCACAAGAAAAAAAAATCTCTAAAATCGAACTACATTAATGTGTTATAATAGGAAATTCTACAAGAAAGTGGATAAAAATCCAACAATATACACTACCTATAAAGAAAATAAAGCACTAACCTATGGGGTATAAGTGCAAGCAAAATCCTACCTGCAAGATGGAAGCCCCTCACAAATCCTATCCTGTATTGGGCGATGAAATCCCAATCAAATGATATGAAATGGAAGAACAACATGTTAAGAGAATACCACTATGGACTCCCGAGAGAGACCTCAAGTACAATATCCCTAAATAGACCAAAAACTAGGCTACCTCATTCATGACATGTACAGAGTGGTTTCCTGGCATTTCATCCCTTTGGTCCTCGACACCCAATATGGCCTTTGACATGCACGAGGAGGACTATGAAGGGTTATACTTCAGTGCATAATGGAGTGTGTTATTCCACCCTAACTTCTAGGACCCTTCCGTTGTGTCTTACTNGGGGGGGGCAGGGGGGATCTGATAGAGCAGCCATGACCGTGTCAACAAGCAGTAGAGGATTATGGTACCCTAATGGAAAACAAATATGCCTCATATGTAAGTGACAAAGGGGTGTTTTTTGGATTCCTATCCCTAGTGTCCTAACTTAACTACAATATTTTTTTTATTCCTCAAATGAGGTTACAATTTTGGTTGACTTAAGTTAATTTTTAGGATCATCTTGGGGTCATGAACCAAGTGTTATACTTTAAGGTGTGATATGTGTGCACAAGTGATGTGTAGTGTCTAAACCCCAGTGATCTCATGACTAAGATGCAAATGTAGAGAAATAAATGACAACAAATATTTTTAAAAACATCTAATTCTTTCAGTAAATAAAATGTACACAAGTAAATGAGCGTAGAAGGAACTTAACAAGTTGTAGGAAACACACAGGGGGTATTAACTACCAATATCGACTAAGAGTTATTATATACAAGGGAAACAAGACCATAAAATGAACCAAGAGGTTGTAAGCGATCAAATCTGGAAGGAAACAATTAGGGAAGGGGTAGAACATAGACAAGGGGTCTGAAAAAGGGTCTCAAACACCAAAAAGACCTGGAAAAATGCAGGTTGCACTAGTCGATGGAACATGTGCGATCAGTTTCACACACAACTATAAAACAGTCGTGATCGAGACATAAAATTAGCCAAAAGACTCAAGTCACACAAAACAAGGGTTTTTATAGGACAAGTCACACAAAAATGGGTCACAATAGTGATAAGGATCACTCCAAAAGCCTAGACAATTGTGATATGGAGTTCTAGCCTAGGTTGCACTTATCAGGGAAGAATACATGACCTAGGTCATGCTTATCATGGAAAAAGGTGCGACCTGGGTCGCACCTTTCTTCCAGGTATGTGTGATACGGCCGTAACTGAGGGTTTTTTAAGGAAAAATTGTCAGCTTGGGCCGAGGGGGGGACATGCGCTAGGACAAGACTAGTTTAGATATACCATAGGGGGGTCATATTTGTGATGGATGAAGGTACCCAAGTAGAACAAACCAGTATAAACACCTATAAAGACAAATATACAAAGGTATCGAGACAGGGAAGTCGCCAAAACTATAGTGGATATTTCTCCCCTACTACATTCAAAAGAACCTACCCTAGATCAGTCAGATCAAATGGTAGAGTTCATGGTGAGATGGATTCCTCAACCTCAACTTGTAGCAATAATCAATTACGACAACAATAATATTTAATCTAACTAATGCAATAAATTAAAATATACCTTTAAAATGGGCCACTGCAACTGTTTGAGGAAGTGGTCCGTAGGATTCCCACGATCCTGGTCTTCATGTGTTCTCCAGCAAAGTGTTGTCATCGGGAAATGTATTAAGGGTTGCATGAAGAAATATCGATGTGTAACGTGGGATAGTGTGGCCAAAGGTGTGGAATGTCCAAAATCAAGGAATGTGATGGAAAGTTTCATGAAATGAATGAATGACAAAAAGTGTTTTTAGGGAGACCTTCACAATGTATTGATAAGATGATCCAATGTTTTTTGACCCATGGTATTTTATTGTGCATGGTATTTATCCATGGTTTTTGACCCAATCTCATTTTAGGGTTTTTTGGTCCTTTTTTGAGAGAGTGGGGATATATCACAATAAATGCTCAACTTCCCTATAATTATGGGGGAAGGAATATTAATGTTTTGGACCATTTTTGGTGGAACTTTAGTTGTGAAGGTCAAAATGGAGGGAATAATGGTGGAATTATGATGTATAATTATGGTTTGGACCATGGATATCTAAGTGAACATTTTTTGGTGTTAACACTTATATGGATACGATGCAGGTCAAAAACATGGGGTATCATATTATAAAGTGGATAGATCAAGTCCATTTATTGGGGACTATGAATGAGTTGTTATTCAATCATGGATCCTGACATAGCTATGTTTTTTGCAAGAGGGGTTTTACAAACCAATCTGCAAAAACATGTATGGTATATCTACTTTGATAAGCCTTTGATACCTCCACCACTCATGAATATGATTATATATGTGAGTAGTAGTTGATTGCTAAAGTGAATTGAACATTTTTGTACCTATTTCATAGTAGATAGATAATTTAAATGTGTTAAGAAAACCATATATAAAGAAACAAATTTTGTAAATGTACAAGGTAGCTCAATGTACCATTTCATAGTGCTTCCCATGCAAGTTTTCTGAAATAAACACAACCTAACACTATCGTCTACCATGGACATGGGAGAACACCATAAATGGAATATCATCACATGTGTATATTGGTCATCTCCTAGCCTTATCTCATATTTGGGTATATCTAATGGAAGTTTGGCTTGTATTGTGGGTCACTCATTCATATGTATAACAAGATCATTAGTTAGATGTGATAAATATAGTATATTTAGAGTGGCCAAACATGGTGATCTTATTGTCGTTGTCACATATGTTTGTTGTGTGGTTGAAGCCTGATGGCTCCATGGATGCTCCCCTTGGAACTGATTGGTTTTCCAAGGTGGATTTTACCCTTGCATAGGTTATCCCTAAGAAGATTGGGTAATTCCTAAAAATTGACAACTCATTATGGAATGGGTTTGATGGGTGGATTAGTTCCCTTTGGCATGGTACATGTTTAGAAGGGTTGATTTCCTTTAGGCATTATGCTAGTATAAGTGTGTATCCTTAGGCTCCTCATGAAGTCATGGGATCAAGTGGTGTGTATTTAATATATCTCAAAATTTTAAAAAGAGGGGGTATACCCACTGATGAATCCCTTATAGAAAGTATAACTAGGTCCAAAGGATTTGTCAAAGGTGAATTAGCATGAGCAGTTGTTTGATCCTCTAAAGTTTGAATGTCAAAAGCAACAAGATCATCACCTAAATCTATGTTTGATCATGATATGACGATGAATATTTATAACTAGTTTGATGATGTTATTCTCTAATAATATTTTTTAAGTTCAAAGGTTCCATTGTGGTGTGATTATTGTATACATCTCGATGATGTAGAGGGGCCAACAAATTTTGGTGACTCAACTTGTTTCCGCCTAAAATGATGTATCTAGAGAGTAACCACTTTGAATTTTTTTATAAGGAATTGTTTATGATTATAATAAACTAGAATCAAACAATCCAAAATCCAACTAGACTCAAAAATCAAATTACCAAAATAACACACCATTATAAAAATTCCTAAGAGACAAGACAATAAAACAAATTCTCCAACAATTGAAGTTAATGAGAAGATGAGTTAGGAAGCCTTACGAAATAGTAACTATCAAGGGTTGTTAAGCCCCAAAATCCACTAGACGAAGGTGTGAAACAAAAATTTATGCTAATCTTCCTACAACCACAAAAGGAGTTGTCTTCCTCAAATCATTCAAAATTATCTTTTTGTAATACCAAATTGGCTTATAATGTAGGGTCAGTAGGTCAAATTACGCAATTGTGATACCAAATAGACACAGACTACAAGTTCTGCAAGTTAGAGTATGCAACTATGATACCAAATTATGCAGGCACCTCTATGAGGCATGTATGTTTAACAATAACATTATCCCTATGCACAAGGGAGAGGACTCAACCTGTCCATAATGAAATACACATATACACAATTAATATGCTAACAACAAACTCAACACACATATTTGTAAATATAAAACATGGTCTTAACTGGACCTCTCCATTATGCACAAAAAATACAATTACATTAATATGCCACATTGGAATTTTTTCAACACTTCTTTACATAAGGGTTCAAAATACCCTCAATATATCTCTTCACTCAACCTATCACTTTCCTACTAGTCTGAGACTCATATAGGATTTACAATATCAATAGGGTTCTCTATTTTTTTACTCTCATCCTTCACACAACTTCTGTACACCTTTTCTCCTCGTCTGGACCTCCTCCACACTGGGATTCTCTTCCTTCTGAATTCTTCCTTACTACCTTCTATTCTATTTCTTCTGTATCAAAAGACTTCTTCTCCTTTCTCTATACTCTTATTTGGATAATTATTTCCTCTCTCCCTCTGCGCCATACTCCTATCTAGAGACTTCTTTCCTCATTCTAGATGACTCTAGAATCATCTTGACTTCTTCTTTTGTAATATAAATAAAATATATACATGCTAAATAATAATAAAAACATAAATATTTATTAGTTAATTAATTTAAAAGGATACATCCTTTCATGGATGGTATCCAATTGTTCCTTTAGGGTTATTATATAGGGCACTCATATTGTAATCTTTTCATCATCTATCTATTTAAATTATTCATATTTATATATTTACTATTAACATGGAATTTGGCTTTGCTTCTTAATCATCAAAACTAAATTTATTTATTACATTGGTATCATAGGGTTGGTCCACAATTTCTCTCACTCACTCCTTCACATCCTTGACTCACCTTCTTTTCTCCTCCTTGGTTCATTTCCCCCATCTCATATTCCTTAAATTGATCCAATTCATTATTCTCCTTCATTCATCCACTACACCACTCATAACCCACTACATCTCCCCACAATCCACATCCTTACTCTCCACACACCCTGTCCAATCCTCCACATTGTTCTCCACATGTAGTCCTACTCTATCCCACAACCTATCCACTCTGCCAAGCCTCTATATCCTAGTCTTTCATCTTCTTGGAAACGAAATGGAACTCAGATTGATTGGTACTGGGGTGGGTTTATTATTTTTTAATTAATTCCATGGTAAGCCATCAAAAATTATTCATAGCATATGTTTTCTCTCTTTTGTTAAATCATTCTCTAGACCTTCTAAATATCTATGCTCCTTGTCACAATCAACAATCATTTTGGGATACCATCTTTTCTTCTTGTTTAATATCCCTCCCCAATATAAATAATCATAGGTGGATTTAATTTTACATTACACCACTTATAAAGTTGGGTAATATTAACCATACTAGACACATTATTTAGTTATTTCTCTCATCTTGTCTACAATCACTCTCTAGTTGAAATAGATCCTTTGGAGCCAAGCCCCACTTGGTCAAACAAAAGGGTTGATGTCCTCCACATATCAAAATGGTTAGAATGCTTCCTTATGAAACGTTCCCTTCTCCTCTCTCTTTCATCTTACAAATTCGACACTATAAAATTGACCATCTCATATCATCTCTCAATTATGTTGGAAATATTGGTCAAGGTGGACAAACCTTCATCACCTTTTAAATTCAATGCTCACTGGATCAAGTACAAGGATTTCAACTCCATTGTCTTAAAAAATTTGTCTCAATGCATGGAATCATTGAACTATATGGCTCTGATATCCTTCCAGATGAACTTCATCAAATCAAAGGTCTAACAAAGAACTACGCAAAGAAAACACTAAAAAATGATGAGAGAGACCTTCAATCTATTGAAGAATAGATATCGAGGAAACTTGAATCGATGGAAAGTACATAGATGGATCAAGACACTGTGGATGAAATTGATAGGTTGGAAGGGGAAAAATATTGACATATTGCATTGATGGAGGAAAAATGATGGATGAAGAGAAAATATCTCTGGCTATCAGAAGGTGATAATAACACTGTGTTTTTTCACCGACATACAAATGGAAGAAAAACAATGAATACAATATGGAATCTCAAAAACAAAAAAGGGAGAGGAATTTAGAGATGTCACTTCCATCTCCAATGTGGTTGTTCATCATTATAAAAGTCTCTACATATAGCTTCCTAAAGAGAATATGTAATGATCCCAAATTTTTCCATGGACCACAATTGCCTAAGCCACCTAGACTTGTTCATGTTTATTCACCTAGGTGGTGATTTGGATTATTATAGATTGCTAATCCTAAGGTCCAAAGTTAGGAATAATGCCACATTAAAATATAATGGACTTGGGAAAATTCATAAAGGATATGGTGAACCTTAGTTGATTCATAAAATAAGCTAAGTCTCAATGCGGTTGAAAATATTCAAAATATTTGAAGGTTGGCATTCCTAAGGTTGACAACATTTGTCACTGGGAAATTCCAAGAAAGTAGAACTCCAAAACCAATGAGAAAGGAAAAGTCCATGTTGTAGGTTCATTATGAGTTAAGTAAGTGGATATGGGCCACACAAATAATTATTTGCCCAAAAATTGATATTTGGAACATCCAGTTTGAAATGGTTTGCAAGGCAATTAATATTGGATCAGAGAAGTAATTAAATATTAAAAGACCCATTCTCTCATAAATATTGGATTATTAATATTTTATTTATGAGTTTATGAGAGGATAAGGATAATAGGTGGAGAATTTATTTAAGAGGGAACATTAATAAATAGAGTGGAGAAATTATGAAACACTAACTACCTGGTGCATGGTTTTGGAATTTTCCATGGTATTTTCTCTAGGTATTGGCAAAGGTGGATGAACTAGTTTTATCCATGGTTTTCTCTAGCCCATGGTTTTGAAACGTAGTATTGGGGGAAAGTAAAGATTAAAATGTAGGCATAGAGAATTAGTGGAGCAAGCTTTTTGATCATTTGATATTGTATTGGAGTTTCTTAGGCTTGTCTTTTCTTGATGATGTGCCCCTTGCAAACAGTTGGGAGATGTTCCCTTTCATAACTGAGACTAGTTGGAGTGTTTGATAGAATTACAATTAGAGATTGAGGAGGAATGTATTCATCCTTTTTCACTGAGATTCAATGTATAGTCTACTTATTTTCATGTGTCTTTCCATTTTAGTTATTGAAGTTGGAATTTCTACATTAGTCGGCAACCAATTTCAATGTTATTTCTGCATACTTTTTGGTAGTGGTGATGTTGTTAGTGGAGGATGGGGCCTCCATGAATATTTGCAATTGTATTTGCATATATATTATGTAAATTAATTCATGTGTATATTAATAAAATAACATGTGCTTCATTTTCTGCAATTCTATGCCTCTCTATAATGCAGTTTTCCTCCTATACTCATTGTGTTGCAAATTTCACTAGCTTTCATTGTTTAAGAAATATATTAACTTATGGGAAACCAAATCATTATATGTAATTTTTTATAGTGGGAGAAATATATATTCCATCCCGAACATCATATCACAATTTCTTGAGGCTTAGGGGTCATTTAGAGTCACTTGGAAACTGCATAGTTGAGTTGTCCTCTATTTGAAGTTTTCTTCCTAGTTTTGAAATCATGCTGTGTAAAATTCTATTGTCAAGTAAAGTGTTTATATAGTAGGTTATGACTGTCATATGTCAAGATACTTCTATTATTTCACTATGATCCATTGAGTTTCCACACAATTCCTGGGGTTATTTCCTTAGAGTCTTTGGCTTTCCAAAGGGTCATCCTAGGTGTGATGTACTCAGAAAATGTGCAACTATCGAGGTACAGTACTAAGTACAACTTCCATGTGTATTGATGGTATAGAGGTAGGAAGGATACCTAAACATGGAAATTATACAAAAATATTCTAACTAGAAATGATATTGCTATCTATGATTCAGTAGGTATCATATACAAGGAAGGTGTTATCAGCTTTTGGAGTCAAACTCAAAAGAAAACCTAGGATTACTTCATGAACATGGATGTCGTTCTCATAGCCTATATCTGTACATATTAGAGATATAATTTTCCTTGAAGGTTCAAAGAATATTACTGGCCCATAAGGTGGGGATTATCACATAAAGCAATTCCTTGGTCCAGGTGTTGGAGGAGGAAATATTTTGTATCAAATGGGATAAGACTCTAGTATGAAGTAGATACGGATTTTTCATCCACTTCCTGTATTCACAAAAATTCAAGGATGTTGAACATATTTTTTGGGTTGAGGGATTCTATTTGGAATATAACAGTAGATAGCTCATAGAACATGATGGATCTTGCATTGGGACATAATGTATTTAGCACACTCTACGAATTTAGGGAAAAATACTGAACTTGTGAAAATTTTCTTGGCTAGGTTGGCCCCCCATGAGTGAAAATGGTTCTAGTGAGACCGAGAAACTGACTCAACTTATCGTAGTGTGTGGTTCAGGTTTCTATTACCGATAATGTTATCAAACACATCTGCATGATGGCCTTTGATGATCTAATTTATGGCCAATAAGGTTGAGGATTGTAGGAATTCGGATAATGGAAGGACCATTTTAGTTTTTTTCAGGCACTAGATGGGTATCAGATAGTTATGGGAGTAAAAGGGTTTATGCGATTTTTTGTTTTAAACAATAGAATTAACTAGGTAAATTATCGGTGGTATTTCGAGTTACTGGTTTCAGATAGATGTTTGGAGGTCGCTTTCTTTGCCACAACTGTAAACGAAAGTTATATGGGATGATTTCTGGCCAAGTTTTTCTTTTGCAATGGACATTAAAGGTGACAGTAGGTCGAGGATAAATTTATTAATGGCCAGTTATTTCAAAATTCAAATGGTTTAGACAGATGGTCACACTAAATTAATGCATTTCTTGTTGCGGTGGGGCGCCAGATGTACACGTGTAAAGATTAGTGGGTTGACCTTACGAAGATATGTATTTTTATTGACTTGATTTGTTTTTGGTAAACCACAACTCCTAATGGATTGGCTCTTTACCAAAAGGTGCCCCAATGAGGATTTATAAATCAACGGGATCCAGGTGTCCCTTTTTGTCATTTCTAACTCCTATGCGAGACAGTTTATCATCCTTATACCTTGTCAAGGAGTTATTGATCTCAACCGTCGATATTACTATTTACTTTATTAATCTGATCATCACCTCCTTTATTTTGAGTGCATATGGCCCACGCACTCTTCATCAAACTATCGATATGAAAATAGATCAATGGTTTTATGTTGCAAAAATGATAGGGTTTGGACTTGTCATCTTAGTCGCATACCTCGAAAATATGATAATCACTTTTTCAACATGCCTAATAATTTCAACTAAAAAATTACTGCTACAACTCATTTAATGTTGCAACAATAACGTTGCATGCCGTTAGATATGCGGTGTTGCTGCAACATAAAATGAGCTGTAGAGGGCTGGATATTGATCGCAATAATTTCCCCACCTCCGTTAAATTACCATCAATATCCCGACAATAAATGAAAAAATGATTCCTTTCAATATTTATATGTAGGATTGTAGACATTCTTTTAGGTATTGAATTATGAGCTCTATATTCACCTCCATATCTATTTTTTTGTTGTGTTTTATTTGAGGGACAACAGTCTTCGATATACAAATTCTATTCCTTAAACGCGACCTTGTAGCATATAGAGTCAGCACTACAATTTTAGCCTTAGTATTGCATTTCCAACCACTACAATTCAATCTGCAATTAGCAGTTGCACAACTAGGGGTATGTTATGTTGTTGCTTGTAGTTCCAGTGGATCATAGTAGATTACAAAAAAAATTGAAATATATTTAGAAAACAACATCCTTTTTTCATTTAGATTCCATAGTTGTGAATATAATCCTTTTTTTTCATTTTTACGAGAGTTGTAGGTAATGTCTACCACATATTGTATATCATCATCATAATATGGTCCACCAACATAACAATTTCCTCCCTATAATTGTGCATAGGATAAAGACTAACCATATCACCCCCAAATTTCAGGCCCTTTTTATTGAATCTGGTTAAAATGATGCCTGGAAATTGCAGTAAATTTTGAAATTATATTTCAATTTTAACAATCACCAATATTTGTTTATAGGCTAAATGTAGAATTTTAAAACTACCCAACTTAACAAAAACACAATTTCAACAACAAAAATTGCATTTTATTTTTCAGTAATTTTTCATATGCTGGATTTCAACGAATATGGGGAATCTTGGTTGTTTGTTATACTGATTCGAACCTGAAAAAGAGGGGGAATGATGAACAAGGGGTCAAATATATGGGACAACCCAGTTGTGAATGGGTGACTTCTTACCATAGTATTTTTGGTATATAAATAGAAATTATGTTAAATTAGTATTGGTTCCCACCATTTCCATTTTGCAAGTTGAGCTTTTTCTTCTTAAAAACTAAAACAGTCATTTAACTCAATGATTTTTCTATAATTTAACTCCATGATTTTTCCAACCCGAATTTTTACCATTGTTGTCACAAATATATCCCAAAAAAGTCTTTAGAAATAACCCATCCATCCCTATTCCTCTGTTATGTTGTTTAATCCTCCAAATAGTCTTTTCTTCCAAATATGCTAGAGAAATCAATATGCAATATCGTTCCCTAGTCCGAGGCTCTGCTTCATCAGATTTGTTCATGACTTCCACATCTGCTATGTCATATTATTTTTTCCACACAAACTAAATGCTGCATCATCTATGCCATATTGAAATTAATGACAAGTCCTCAATAAATTGTCCACCTTTGATACATCTCCATGACCTTCATTATATTATGATGGAAGTTTCTTAACTTCAACATGTATTATAGAAATATCAAGAATACTGAGCACAAGAAGGGATGACCAACCCTTCGTTTATGAGAGAAATGTAACAATACTAAACCTTCTGATGATAGGCTGACAATTCATCTATATCCAAAATTGTGAGCACAAGAAGAAATGACTCACCCTTCCTGTATTGTAGGATTATTAGGAATAGTAAACAAAAAAGGACCAAGTGCCCCTTCCTATATCCTCCAAATATAAAAAATATCATGGAGAGAAAGGATCGAGCACCCCTTCTTATATCCTCCAAATATCAAGAATATCATGGAGAGAAAGGATTGAGTGCCCCTTATTATATCCTCCCAGGGTGAAATCATGAATCTCAATGTCTATTCCGTGAGGATGGTTTTTCCGAATCCACATTCCATAACATTTCGGTTGAAAACATAGAACTAACTTTCAACCAAAAAAATTGTTCGAACGAAAGTTAAAGTTAACAACATGCCTAAATTTAAAAACTAAATTTCTAAATTTCTAACTTTAAAGTTAACAGTATCCATTAAAACTAACTTTCAGTAGAAAGATTTTTTCGACGGAAATATTTTTTCAGCCGAAAACCTGTCAACTTTTAGGAATAGAATTCCATCCCATTTCTGACTCTTCTTCCAATTTCGAAGAGATCAGATCATATCAAATACTTACAATTTCTTTTCACAAATAATACCATTACTTGCATAATTCAATCTACTTTCTATAGATGCAAATTTTGTTGAATTTGGTGTGATCCTCTAATTTTATTTATTACACTTCTTAGAAGGTGTCTAGATTGCTTCAAAATTTAATAGAATTCATTGAAATGAAAATTCAATAACTTCTTAAAGACACGATGAAATTTTTTGGAAAAATTATGGTAGAAAACATTGATTTGTTGTCTTCAAAAGGGGACTTTTAGTTTTTTTGTTTCAAATTGGAAATTAGGGAAGATGTTGTGTTAAACTAAACATGTCTGTTTTATGCTAGTTTTTCATATTGGTCCACTTCAAAAAATTCTAATAATTATTGCATGCGGTTGTTGGCACTAGTACAAGTGATCAATTTTGACACGGCAAAACGTGGCAATATCCACGGAAAAGCGTGGATATTTCCACGTCTAAGTGTTTTTTGTTCCGTGGAAACTATTCCGTCGCAATAGAGACGACCCCTAATTTGCGTCGCAAGAGTGACAATGTTCTATATGTCGTTAGATGTCTAAGCCGTTGCTATATCCACGTCCGGCCGTCTCTGTATCCACGCCTTGCCGTCGCTATAGCCACGCTCTGTACAAGGTTTTTTAAGAAATGCAAATCCAAGACGTCACTATAGCCACGCCTTTCCGTCGCTATAGCCACGCATTTCCGTCACTATAGCCACGCTCCGTATAAGGTTTTAAAAAAAAATCAAATCCAAAGCATCGCTATAGCCACGCTTTTCCGTCGCTATAGGCATGCCTTTCCGTCGCTATAGCCACGTCTTTCCGTCGCTATAGACACGCCTTTCCGTCGCTATAGCCACACTCCGTATAAGGTTTTTAAAAAAAATCAAATCCAAAGCATCGCTATAGCCACGCTTTTCTGTCGCTATAGGCACGCCTTTCCGTCGCTATAGCCACGTCTTTCCGTCGCTATAGCCACGCCTTTCCGTCGCTATATCCACGGTTGGTGAAATTTAAAAAAAAAAAATACTTGCAGCCGTCGCTTAAGCGACGGTATTTTAAATTTTTTTTTTTTTTAAATTACCTGGATTATCTGCAAAGACATATTTTAAGGTCAAATCTACAGTGAGATGCTCTTAGATTTGAAAACATAACAACGCTGGAAATCTGAGAAATCTTAAGAACATAACAACACTGGAAATCTGAGAAATTTTAAGAACATATGACAACGAAAAGCAGTCATATACCATACAGGTTTGTTGTTCTTATAAAAAATAAAGAACAAGAGAGTTTTGCAATACTGTTTTCCAGTTCTCTCTTTTGCACTCTATGATTTGTTCTGTTGGCTTTTTTTTGTCAAGATAGAACTGATATTAATGGTTTGGTGACAATAGGAACTCTAAGCTTACGCATTTGCTGCAAGATTCACTGGGTAATTGTATTTAACCTTACCAATTATACTATTAATTTGTTTCTTTGATTGCATAATGTCGACTATGGAGTGCTGGCTTCCCTTGGTTTGTTGACTTCTTTGATTTTGACCAGAATGGTCAAAATCAAGTTAAAAATTTTAACTGTATCTAGCTCAATTCAGTTGCCTTTGACACCAATATGATGCGTATTGATTTTGACTAATTATGTCCACCCAGGAAGAGATTCAAAGACTGTAATGTTTGTACAAATTATTCCCCATGAAAATGACATGGGAGAAACATTGTTCTCACTGAACTTTGCCAGCAGAGTTCGAGGATTAGAGCTTGGTCCTACTCAGAGACTGCAAGATGCTGGTGAAGTTTTCAAGTATAAACAGATGGTATGCTTTTGTCACATTGTTCCACTACTAGGGTGTCAGTGCTATTAGAAACTAACCATTTCCTTTAGTATATATTTTTTTTTCTTTGCATTAAGT
>LPNX011120045.1:0-10049 GCA_001517045.1 Pseudotsuga menziesii | reverse complement strand
GACTGGAAATTGTGAACATGGGACAATACTCCTCTCTTTCCTCCCCTTCCTTCCCTTCTGGTAACAACAATTCTAACCCTAGCTGCCCTACTCCCGGCAAGTATAAAAATCAAGCGCTCGGTTCATCGACCGGCGAGCAAGCATATTCCCGGTTACAGACAAAAGGCTATAAGTTTCTGGCTTCTAGTTCCCGGCTCCTTCCTGGCCCTCGCTCCTTGCCCTTCTTTGGTCGGGCGAGTGGATAAATCCCCTCTAATAAGACTGCCATCAATCAAATTAATCCAGGCTGGCCATCCCGCTCCTCACACTGCTTCCTAATATCTTGGTAAGCTACATTTCAATCCTAATAGTGGCGATTCTCTCTCTCTAATGACTCTATTGATAAAGAGGTTTTTGCTTTTACTTGGAAATTTCTCTTGTATTTAAATGCTGTCGATCCAAGTGTTGATGCTAGCTGGTAGGAGATCCCAAGAGGAGGTTTACTCGATGCTGTCGATCCTATTGATGCATTTGATGCTGCTACTTTATGCTGCTGGAACTACTATAAACGAGAAAAAGGGAAAGGTTAGTTCTCATAGTTTACACCTGAAGACATTACACATATTATACTCGCACCTCTACGTGATACTTGCATATCTACGCTAGAATCGCATCTCTACATTGTTTAAAAAGCCTTAGTATTTTCCGGCCATAGAGGAGACTTCCTCCGGTACTAGCTCTAGAGACAAGATGAAGTAGTCATGCCAGTCATAGACCCAACCATAAAAAGATACCAATAGACGACAAAGAAAGCTCCCAGTGTGAAAACAGTTCTCGAACCATGCCCAAGAGGGGATTTTGCGTTACCTGTTTGCGATTTTCCATGCCCAGGAGGGTGGTTGGTTAGAAGTAGTGATTCTAAGTTATCATCCAGCATGCCCAGTAAGCAGGTGGTGGTTCTTCTAAGTGTGTTATCTTTTCTCTTTACCACGTGCCCGGTTGAAGACTAAGGATCTTTCTTACCCTACCATTACCATGCCCTACCATTTACTGACTGGAAATGGTTGGAATAAGTATAAATATCCAAATATGATACTTCCCCATCTTTTGATTCTGCTATCATCCGTATCGGAGAGGCCAGAGGGAACAACGGAGTAGTCCCCAGTCGAGGTTGTAGATAGCACCCATCAACATTCCCCTTACTCCTTCCTTTCTCTACGTGAGAATCGCATCGATACGTCCTTGCCATTTGAATAGGTGTGATCCTTAGTTATACCCATTCCCCAAGACCTCTATCGTGTGGTCCGGGCCTATCATTAGCAGATTCGGCCAATGACACCTCCATCAATCCACGGGACAGCACAGGACGGGAAGAAGGGAAGGTACACAGGGGAGGGTCCACCCACATACATATCCCGACATAGCTCCACTAAATTAGCATAGCACTTTACCAATGAGCATAGCAGCAACTTCCACCATATAAGTAATATACTATTAGCTTAAGACATAAGCTTTCACTATATATCCCATAGGGCCTTAGGGCAGGTTACTAAGACTAATAAAGATCTTGGGTTAGGTTTCAATACGAAATCAATGCGTCGTCAAAGAAATAATGGGCATTCTTGGAATACCTATTATTTTTTTGTCCTCCTGTAATATCGCTTCATCCATAGGCGGGATGGATGTGCTACGAAATAAGGTTATGAGGGAGGGGCCTCATGCTGGACGAATCATGCTGCACGAGTAAATCTCTTCCTCAAGAGTTACGATTGGCTATTGTGACGGATGACGGATGACGGACTGTTGCCACCTCATATTGGCCTGTTGCCACCTCATCAAGAAAGGTTGGTACCCTGCGGGCTGACATCCCAACGTAGCAGCTCAAACTCATTAAGAAAACAAGCTTAACGAACGTTGCAGCTCCAGAAAGAAAGATTAGTGAGCGGGTCGGGATCCTGCAGGCTTAATGAGCGGGTCGGCCCCCAGCGGGGGGGAGTTGGCGCATCACCTTGGGAGCTATTAATTGGGAGCATTTTGAATTAGTGGGAGTATCAGAAAGGTTGGCGCATCACCTTGGGAGCATTCCATTGGGAGCATCATGGTTCATGGTTTATAAAAGGACGTCCTCATGCGCAGACCTAGTGACCTAGAGTGAATCCTTACCTAGAGTGAAGACCTAGTGACCTAGAGTGACGACCTAGTGACCTAGAGTGAAGGATCCCACACAAGCTGGCCGAACGCACCTTCATTGTATGATTGTTTTGGGCATCCTTGCATTGCCTCCAAGGCTCATACTGGAGTGCAAGTGGAGTGTTCTAACCTAACATAAAAAGCAAGTAGGGAGAGTACTTCCTATCAAAGGTATAAATGCCGTACCAAGCAAGTACGAAGATGTAAGGCAATGTTTATAGAAGCCCGTCCGGCTCTCTTCTCTCTAATTGACCATTCATTCCAGCCCAGCTATGTTTATGAAGGTTATGGCTGTGCGGTGTGGAACCAAAGGCATGAAATGGTTAAATATTTAATAACATGCCATGCTCCTAGGTGAAGGCAGTAAGTTAAAGAAAGTCTGGTAATCAAGTTTAAGTCCCTTCATAAGGCATCAGTAAGGATCATCCCTTAAGTCTTGAAGTTGAAGTTAAGTCCCTTCATAAGAAAGGTTCGTAGTTACATTGTGCTTAGTAATCCATATATGTTACAAGCTTCTTGTTACACTAGTATGATTCCCTAGCTTATCTTAGCTTATTCCAATAACTGTGATCTCATTGCTTAATACACTTAATAGACCAAGTAATGGGATTAGAGCTATATGATGAATTAGTAGTAATATGATAGATATTGAAACAAGTACAAGCTTATACAATTAGTGATATTATAGGAATAATAGTAAGTACACATACCCTGTAACTAATAAACACCTCTATAATAGAGAGATCTATAAGCATCATACATATGTATACAAGCTATGTATTAACCGTAATGAACACAAAGCTGATATCTAGCTCAGAACATGCAGAGAGTATTATAACCATTAGTATGAGTCTTACTTTCCACTATGAATACTGATATAAGCATGAAATCTAGAGACACAATGATACAAGATAACCTTATACTACTAGCTGTAATAACGGGGTAATTACTCATAACGAGTACCTGTAATACAAGCTGCTTACATTATGTCAATATTGTTGATTACTAGTATAAGCATGGTTTAAGTTGATACATGGTTGATACTATCTAGATTTTGTATATGGAATTAAGACTATACCTACAAGCTGAATGGTATGAGCACACTAATGGTTTAAGCTTTCATCATATGAAGCCGTAATCAAGCTTAGTTACCTTAATATCGATACCTTATATGACCAGATTGAAACACTAGCTTATAAACCCATTGCTCTAAATATCATCATAGCTTTATACGTAATAAACCATATAAGTGCAATACTGTTATCTGTATCAAATACAGGAAAGCTGGTTCAAGCTGGTAACACAAGCACTTCTATAAACAGCTTACACCCATTGATTAGGTTTAATTACTAGTAGCATGCCTCGTGAGCAAGCAGCACTGTAACCATATACGATGTTTCTGTAATGAATACGATGTTGTATCTATTAGTACCTGTTCAATAAGTAGTGCTTAGTAGAGTCACAATAGATAAGCTATTAGACTACATTACAGCTTAGTATAGATGCCGTATGTAAGCAGCTATAATACTAGTACTAACTTAGTGTAATCAAGTAATCAAAGCTATTTCAATTCTCATATACTGTTCAGAGCTGAGTCTCTAGTCTGCTATGGAACTCATACTGTGATTAGGGTATCATGTTTATAAAGTACTGCTATATAATGGATTGGGTCTTTATGTTAGCTGATTGACACTGCGATAATATGGATATCTCTTATATCAAGTACAGCTCTATGAACACCATGGTGACTTATACCAATATAAGCTGTGGTTATAAGCTTTATTCCTAAGATAGTACAGTTCTATGTTAATGCTTTACTCCTTATGATTTCATAACCTGTTAGATATGGAGAAGCAATGAGTTACAGTTAGCTTCGACATTCATAGCCTTTCAATCCTATTCGGATCTTGCAAGACTGGAATATGAAACGAAAGTCATCCTGAAATATGCTAGGAGCTTATTCCCCACATATCCTTTCCGGGCATGGTTCTATTTGGTCGAGCGGAAAGCAGCCGATTCGTTGGGCGGAATAAGCAGAGGCTTGAAAGAGAACACTTACTTACTGCTTACTGACTACTACTGAAGGGACTTATACTGGTTGTGATGGGGTTGTGCTGGGTGACTGATACTAACTGCTTCTTACTGCTTCTTACTGGGTTATACTGGGTGACTGCTACTGAAGGGTTATAATGGGTTATACTGGGTAGACAGCTTCTTACTGCTACTGAAGGGACTGAAACTCTTATTAATTTATATAGTCTTGTCCTCTAGTTAAGGGATAGTTAAGTTAAGGGATTAGGTTAACATAAATGCAACTACATGCCTATGATATACTCCTTATATTTAAAGACCTATATGATCCAAGGACTATTTATGGTTAACTAATAAGCACATAAACCTTACCAGTATATAATATTATGCTAGTCAACAAGAGATTACAAAGCTACTAGACCATAGTACTTAGTGAGAATAGCAACCTGCTTAAAGATATAGAGTGTTTTCTAAATACGAACCATATTTATCTATCACACCAGGATAAATGTAACCTATAGAGCCTGGTACAATTTATACAGTGGAAATACTAACATAGGCCCCGTAGTGATTAATGGTTACAAGATAGAGAATATCCTAGAATATAAACCTTAATCCAGGCAGCACCATGGATATACTAATAACATACCAGAATAATTAGCTTGCTCAAGACAAATTACGAGCTGGCAATCTATAACTTTTTCGTAATAACAGGCTTAAAGAGATAAAGCAATTACAAGAACAGCACGTCAGGAATCTGGCAACATATAGTTTACGTTGACCAGTACTATTTACCTTTAATATCAGGTAGTCTATATAAACCTAATTACTAAGCAGGTTATTGATGCCACTAAGCCGAGTTAGCTTTAGAGTCAGGCTTAGTACGAGCTCCATGGTTAAAGCAATGTCAACTAGTAATAAAGGTAAGAGCTTGCGTAACCTATAATAAATAGGTCTGACCACTAAACCTTATAGCTGAGTACTTATTTACGTTTATAGTACTTGATACATAGCTAAAAGTATAATTGGCGCTTTATATCAGGTTCAATAGCATGATACTCGGAATACACGAGCCATTATGGTTAAATGACTAAACTAGGCAGCTTATATTGATTTACACCTAAGATTACATATACCTTTAACTGATAAGCTCGTACATGTCTAATTTCATAACGAGTTATCCATGTTATACTACTAATGCAAGCATGGTTGATTATTAAGCGTATTATGGTACTCAGCAGCTGAAAAGGATTAAGCGTAATAACATGCTTGCTATTTCCTATTGACATTTGGCATGGACCCTTATCCATGCTTGGAATTATCAATAGACTACATGGTTCCAAGTTACCATTAACGTAGAATATACAGGATTTATATTATCACCGGCTATGAGGTATAAGTTTATGGTTTAAATAAAAAGGCTATTAAGTACAGCACATATTAGAATAAATATGTATACCCATAACATACTACACCTTAGATATAAATTAACACTAGTAACTAGGCATCCATTACTTATTTCAGCAGCTCGGGATTAAGGTAAGCAGTACTGGTAGCAATACATGCTTAATCTCTCTAGTGAAGCTGCTGGCCTCACGTAAAATAGTAAGTACAACATACATGAATCAAAACCCATTAAGAAAGTTCGTGTTATTACGAGCTTATACCAATTAACATGAGTTACGAGGTTAAGCTGGAAATATGAGTGCCACTAGTTATACCACTCTATTTGCTCCTACGTCTATATACTTACATGGATGAGTACTACTAAGCATGAGTTAACGTAGTAGCCTATTACTTTACGGGATAGTACGCCTTCAGGTTATATAGGAGACTTACTTATATTTGTAACAGTATGCCATATATAGCATGAGTAACATGATTGAGTGGAATACTTATGATTGATATGACTAAGAGTTGCACTAGGTTTATGTCTAAGTAACCCAGCTTAACCAAGCTGCTTGGACTCTAGTATTTACATGGGACAGTAATTACACGTCACTATGAATTAATGGTTAGTAAAGTTGAAAAGGATTTTCCAGACGTGACTAATAAGTTTATCATTATACATATTTAAAGTATGAGTAATAGAGAATACAAGGTATTATGGCTAGCTTATTTATGCTCTAGATTACACTCAGGTCCTTGGATATAAGTTAGGATTACGCGTTGTTCATGGAGTATTAATATACTCTTAACCATGTTTAATTAGTGAAACAGTGGTATTAGTACGCTTACTGCAAGTAGCCTAAGGATACCAAGTATTACGATGAGCTCAAAATATTAAAGGGCACTAGATAAACGAATCCAAGATCGTAATTTCTAAGGTAATAAACACCAGACTGACCAATGATGTATACTACGCACACAGTATAATATCTTAGTCCTGTTAATTAAGCAATTACTGAACATATATGAGACTCGTTAGTACTATGGAAAACGGGCTAACTAGTACTTTGAGCTTAACGACATATGACTTCATACGTCCAATCTCACTTGATTCAACGGCATAGTACTCAGTTTTTTCTCTGATTATGACTTATTAACTAAGCTGCTGACTCTAGTTGCTATTAATATGGCCTTTAGTGGTATACAGCTTATTACACATTGGTTATATTGCGCAAATAACTGAACCTGGTGATTGAGTAGCTAAAAAATTACGTGGTTTAAGTACTAGTTATCCAGGTCACTCATTGATCCTGGTCTTATGTCGAGACCATCCAGCTTACTCAAATCTAGTGGTTCATATACTCTTAATACATTGTGGCCCAACGTCCAGTATGTATTATGTACTATTATAGTATTGGTAAAGGCACGACTAAAACTATTCTGCTTTAATAATAAAGTAAGCAGGAGAGGCTTAAAGAGTACGGTGGCATGCTTCTTAGCACTACAGTAGTTTGCTTCTTAACACTCCTAGTGGTACAGTAGTATACTTCCAAGAGGATACTACCGTAGTATAATAATATGTTTCGTAGTACAGTAGTTTACTACTTAGTAATAGTATCCTGCGTAAGACAACACTCTTAGTTGTACAATTGTTTACTGAGTAAGACAAAGAGTATATTACATAAAAGAGTACTATTGTAATACTTTAAGTATACTACTGTATTTTATAAATTACACTACTAAGCCTGACAAGAGGATACTACCAAGAGTACCGCACTCTAATTACACGAAAGGCATGACAACCAGTAATAGTAGTCTATGATTGGGTAAAAAATATGGTAACTATTACTAATCAGATTAATTAGACTATAGAAGTCTATAAATAAACTATTACATAGTCCTTAAGTAATACCGTATCACTGTGCAACTCTAATACCTACTAGCTTTAGCACTATGACACATAAGCGGCTTACTTAACCGTTATTAGTGTGTAGGATTATACTTATATCGAGTGAATAGTCATTTAGACTATCTAGGCTAACTCGAGTATGCTTCTAGTAAGGTTGACTTTTTATATAGTATGTAAGTAATCATGGTAATAGACATATTATTTGACCACTCTTAACTTCTATAGTTTTACTCGTATACTGTATTTAGACTACTATATTATGCAGAAATTATACTCGTGGTCTATTAAATTAGGCTCGTGAACAGGTAAAAGGTGAACTAGACAAGTATCCAGTATGAGCTATTATACTATTATTTCCATAGTGATGCTTGAGTTTCATCATAAAATAGTAAACCATAAAGCTTATCACATAATTCACGTAGTACTCTGGTATATTTACTGTGTGAGCTCTAATGTTAAAATATTGGTATTATGAGGCAGTTAAAGTATCATCTATGCAGGTAAAAGAGCCGTAATACTATTCAGTTGCTTACTCGTTGATCAAAGTTATAGTTTCAGCTTGCTTAGTCACTCTAGCATAATTATGAATTAGAGTAGTACAAACCACTAACTTTACTAGTATTGTTTCAGACAATGGGCAACTTAATTAAGCTTGCACTAGCTAATAACCTATTTTTTCCATATAACCTGCTGGTATTAATTAACATGGTTTGCGATGAATAAAATAGTCATGCTTATTTACTAGTAACCACTTCATGGCTAAGTGCCGTAGTAATTAGACTCCTAACACATAGTACCTGTTTTACACCTTGTAAGCTAGATGGTAAGTAAACCACGAGGCTAATTAATATATGGCACTAATTACGGATATGCTCCTGGTGCTAAGAGTAAATCAACTGCTATATCGTAGTCTCTTTTAAAAACGCTTAACCCGCTAGAATGGTTCACAATACATGGATATCACTCCCAGCTTAGTGATTATGCCTACTGCGATTAGAAATTATAGATTTAGCTATTAAGATTTTGAAATAGGCTCGTAAATGCATTAACCATGGTCGTAGTTAGACCAGAGGCTAAGGTTATCTACATTTTAACCATCTGGCCTATGTTATGAATAGCATGCTATTGTCCATACATAAGGGTATTACGGGTAATAGATATATGAGTATTTATGCTTGTTTTCAGGTTAACAATGGCTAGTATGCATCACCTTTCTGTAACCCTATGCTTGCCTTAATTACGAGCCGGTAATACGAGATCATTGTATCATGTCTATTCAGCGTGCCATTATGATGATCAGATAAAGCATATTAAAAAAATATGCAGTAATCCAGCAACTTGTAGTGACAGGTATAAAGCGTCTATTTTAACTAAGGAAATTAGACTCTACTCAGAAAGATTATAACTCTGATGCTTTACTGGCTGTTTTCACCGATATGGCTAAAGCATGGACGCACTTTGAGCTCAGCCTAGTGTTATCCTGATATTAGAGCTTACCCGGTAAATTGCTTTTACCCTTGCTCCATAATTAGTGGTCTTAGTTGTCAAATCTTCCGGAATAAGTACTGTTATACCTTTTATAGATCGCTTAGCTATGCAAGCAATAATATGGGGTTTAATACGGATAGACTTAGTAATTAACGGTATATAGTAAACTCCATGATATGACTACTATGCAGTAAAACAAGATTAATGGTTATACTCTTTATTACCTAGCCAATTCATACAGGGTTCAAGCTAGTGAGGTACTATGTATAACACATGCTTGTTACTAGTAATATAGAATCCATTCATTAAGCTGCTTTAATTACGCCGTAAGGCGTTTCTCTCCGAACAAGTTCGGAAAAAAACTGTTCATTTTCGTCTATAGCTCCAATAGAATGATGGCACGTGTTTTTCATCTCATTTATTCCATTTTTGAAGGATTTCCGCAGTTGCAGAGCAGACATGCCGCGCCGAACAGTGAAGAATGTTGTGGAACAGCAACTTCGGGATATCGTTAATGGTGACCCGGCCGAGGAAATGGGAAAATTGAAGGCAGAAGACATAAAATGTAATGGACCTCGCCGCTTCCTCCTCCATTTCTTCAGCCCAAATCCCTTAGGTTTCTCTCCTTGAACGCGATGGGGTTTCTATTGGAGAGAAGGATGGATTGGACGCATTTTATAAGAAGTTTGTTGAGCGTAGGGTGAATGGGGTTAAAACAGGTGGAAAATGCACTGTTATGATGTATGGGCCGACTGGATCAGGGAAGAGTCATACCATGTTTGGGTGTCAATGAAGCTGGGATCGTTTACAGGGCTTTGCATGATATATTGGGCGACTATTCAGGTGAGGATGGCAGGGAAGAGTCATACCATGTTTGGGTGTCAATGAAGCCGGGATCGTTTACAGGCTTTGCATGATATATTGGGCGACTATTCAGGTGAGGATGGCATGGAACATGGGGTATTGGGGAACAGGTTTAAGGTCAAGGTCACCGTTTTGGAGATCTACAATGAGGAAATTTATGATCTCCTTGCCACCAATCCTTCTTCTGGCATTAATGTGG
>LPNX011120042.1:33765-106890 GCA_001517045.1 Pseudotsuga menziesii | reverse complement strand
ATGATCATACTTACTTCCTCTGAATCTGGGAAGATAATCATCCCATTCATTTATAGTTGGCACTGGATGCGGAAAACCAGCTATATCTGAAAAATCACAGAAATCATACCTCTTAGCTAAGATATTTTCCATTTCATACCAGTGGAATCACCAACAGAATTCTGAACAATGGATTCGCCACTGAATCCGTCCTCATGGAGTCGCCAGATAGATGATTATAACCAATATGTGTCTACCCCAATAGCTCAACACTAATGTGTCACAGATTCACCTTGCCTTTATTTTCTAGATTCACCTAGTGCAATACATCTCTGAGGTTCTGAACCAAAGTACATTAACAAAGAGGCTCCAAAGTACATCAACAAAGTTTTATTTTCTGGTTTTAAAAAAAAAAATTGAGTTTCCTGAGTCCCCAGTCCAGACCGGCCGGTTCCATACCCCGTCTGGAAAAAAATAAGGGTTTTTCAAAAAAAATTGCTGACCGGACTGGCCAACCCTGTAAACCGGTCAGACCGGCCGGTTTTGCCGGTTCTGGTCCGGTTCCGATAACACTGGTGCAATCATCCAAAGAATCACACCACATGAGCCTCCAAAGCCTTAATTTTATTCCAATGGTTGCATAGAAGCAACAAGCAATTACAAAAGTTTCACCAGAGTTTCTCTACACAAAAATCCATCCGAATAGAGCTAAAGGAGCCTCTATTTGTACAATGAGAGAGTGCTAAAACCCTAAAACCAATCCTCAAACCCTAACCATCCTGGCCACCAAATAGAGATGCCAGACCTAAATCAGAGAACCGGGAGTGAGGGGAGGCCTCCACCCAGGCAAGGCGCCCCCACTCCAACCTTCAGCACTGAAAACAACCCTCAGATGAAGCCACACGTGTGGAAGGCGCAACCCAGCTGAGGAGGGGCGTGAATGGTAGCAGGAGACTTCCTGCTGCATAGGAAAGCCAATTGCTAGGTCTTGAAACCTACTTTGCCAGGTCTGGAGGAGCCACTGCCCAGTAGTCATCAGTGCAAGCTTCAGTTCAGCCTTGATCAAAACACCGGTCGAATGAGAGCACTCCACCTCACCCACACGTGAGCCTGATTGAAGGGGGGCGCAATAGCTAGGTTAAGAAGGTCTCCAGGTCATTAAATGCTGACTGAACCTACTTTCCGTTAATTCCAATGCTCATTAATGCCCGGTGAGATGTCATTTGGCCTTTTATTTCGCCGAATTTGGATTAATTTGGAGAGTTTTAATTTTCTCCAAAATAACCATTTTTTAATTAAAATTCATTTTTTCCTCAAAACTAACTCTTTTGAGAAAAAATGCATTATCTGTCCGATTGTTGATCTGAAAGTTGGTTCTGACTGGTTGGTTGATCAAGAATGATTTTTGGCTTAAGGTTAGAGCCTTCAATCACTAAATTCGGAGTCTGGATGACTGATTTATTACAAACGGGTTTTTTCCATTTAATTAATGGAAAAAATAACCCAAAAAACTTAGGAAAAGTAATTAAAAATTAAAAAAATTAATTTTTTTTTTCACTGTTCGAAAAAGATTTTTTCGATTTTTTTTTATGTGTCCAGATGACTTAAGACATGGCAATGATTTATCCAAATAATGTATAGTAGGCTTATAACACTCAGTTGGGCTCTAATAACCCCCCAAGGCCCAGAATTCAACATCGGGCATTCCAGCTTTGGAGGAAGCGGGAGAAAACCTCGTCAATTATACTCGGCTGAAGGCAAAGCATAATTGTCAGGGGCAAAAAACTCCCTGGAATACCCTATTTGAGATTCTATGTCTCAGGAGACCGAACCACTCAAAAATATCCTACTAGCACATTTTATTACAAACCCCGCGGGGCCATGGTCAAAATTATTCAAGCAAAAAAGTGACTAGCCAATATTGGCTAGACAAGCAAACGGATCAACTGGTACACTGGAATCAAACTTTGAACAAGTCTGTCAACCGGCGGCTCCCCAGGTAACCCAATTATGGTACAAAAAAGCTGGTAACATCTGGCTCTAACTGTGGGACAGGTACTTGCTTGATCTATTGATAAAAAATAATGCCTGAGAATCCAGGAATCTCTAGTACCTGCATGTAAACAGAAGTGTTTCAATTCTATGTATATGATAAAAATATGCCAAGATGAAGTACCAAAAATATTTTTTGCTTTTTTGAAATAAAGTACATGGAAATAATTTTTTTCTTTTACAGCATATATATAAATGAAATATAGCGCAGATGCTAATATACAAAAGAATAGAGCTTTAATACAACATTCTACAAAGTTATGCTACATAACATATGATACAAAAGTAAAGCACATAAAAATACAACAGGGATGGGTTTAGAAAAGCCCTGTGATGACCCCTTGGTCATCTTGAAGGTTGTTTCAATAAAAAGGTTTCAAGTGTTGGCCATTCATGGGCAGGTTTAAAATTTCTCCGTCCATAGTGTTAAGGAAGAAGGAATAGGTGCCAGCCATGTCGCGGATGATAAACGGGCCTTTCCAAAGGCTGTCAAACTTCCTATGCTTCCCAGGCTTCTCCCTTCTCTTATCCCATAAGAGAACTGTATCTCCGATTTGGAAGGCTCTTGGCCTGGTTGACTTATCAAAAGTGCCCTTCATACTTTCTTGATGTCTGAGTGACTGATCAAGGGCAGCTCTTCGGGATTCATCCAATTCTATGATCTGATTGATCCTCTGCTCCATTTCTTCCTGTTCTGTGCCATACTCACATAGCATCCTGAAGATCGGAATCTGCATGCTGACCAGAAGGGTGGTTGTGAGTCCATACACCAGCTCAAAAGGTGATTTACTAGTTGAGTTCTTCTTAGTGATTCTATCAGCCCACATAGCATACTTAATTTTACTATCCCATGATCTCATATTATCCCCCAAAGTCTTCTTGAGGATTGACATTAAATTCTTATTGGTGGACTCAGCAAGCCCATTGCCCTATGGGTAATAATCAGATGAGTGGGATAGGATAATGCCATACCTAAAACATAAGTCATTTACTACTTCTGAACTAAAGGCCTTGGCATTATTGATTGTTATCTTGAGGGGAGTTCCGAATTTGGTGATGATTCTTTCCTTGATGAAGTCAATAACAACCTTCTCGGTGGTGGTTTTAGTGGGTATAGCCTCTACCCACTTGGTGAAGTAATCGGTTGCTGTGAGAATCCAACAAAAACCATTGCTGGAGTTATCCTTGAATTTTCCAATAAAATCAAGCCCCCACTGCTGAAAAGGGGCAAGGACAACAATCAGAGTAAGGGGTAGAGCCGCCAACTTCTGCTTCCCAGTGAACAACTGACATTCCTGGAAACACTTAACATGCTTGTGAGCGTTTGAAAAAATGGTTGGCCAGTAATATCCCGCTCTCAAAATTTTGTGGGCAGTTGTATTTGCTGCATAATGGCCTCCACAAAATCTTGAGTGAAACTCCGCTAGAATCTTTTTAGAATCCTGCTCGTTGATGCACCTAAGTATAATACCATCTGGGTTCCTCCAACCCAGACCCTCTTGGGTAAGGCAATACTTAGCGTTCTTAAGTCTCAAGGCCCTACGCTTGTGTCCTTTGAGGTGATCAGGGCAAGTGAGATGGAGAAGAAAGAAAATGATGTCTGAATACCAATGGCTGTCAAGGTTTTGAAGGGCAGGAGTCATGACAGGCTGAGGGATGTCATTTTTTGCAATCATCTCAATGGCTTCCTCGTTCTTTTCTGTAAGCATTCTTGGCAGGCCTTGTCCTTTGATTAATTTAGTAGGCTTGATCTCAAGGTCATACTCCTGAATCTTGGATACCCATGTACCCCTCACTCCTAAACAATCCTTTTGAGAAAGGATATCCTTGGCTGCAGTGTGGGGAACATATCTGATAACCTTGGAATACCCAATATAAGTCCTAAAATGTTTTAATGATTTGACTAAGGCATAGGCTTGCTTCTCCATGATGGTATACTTTAGCTCGGAGTTCTGCAAGGCTCTACTCATGAATGCTATAAGTTGCTCGAACCCTTCAAAGTTCTTTTGGAGCAACACACCGGCAATGGTATCTTCAGAAGCAAATGAAAAGACCATAAAATCCTTTGCGTAATCTGGGCTAACTAAGATTGGAGACCTGGTAATGGCATTCTTTATTGAATCAAAGGCTTTCCTTCCTTTAGTGGTCCACACAAACTTGGCATTTTTCTTGAGTAAGGCCTGCATGGGTTTCATTAATTCGGCCAAGTTTGGGATGAATCTTCTGATAAAATTGATATGACCATTAAATGACTGAAGGGCTTTAACATTCTTCGGGAGAGGAATCTTTTTTATGGCCTCTACTCTTTCAGGATCAATTTTGACCCCGTCTTTGTTGATGATGTGTCCTAAGAGTTTTCTCTCTTCTATGCCTAACACCGACTTAGCCGGATTCAAAGAAATGCCATACTTCCTACATCGCTCGAAAATTTGCCTGAGATGACCAACATGGCTGGATCTTTCTTTTGAAAAAACAGTGAGATCATCTTGGTAGATCTCAATGATTTTGCCAATCAACTCCTTGAAAGCATAATCCATGGCCCATTGGAAAGTAGCTCCCGTGTTTAAAAGACCAAAGGGCATTCTCAGATATTCAAAAGTGCCCCAAGGAGTTGTGAAGGTTGTCTTATGCCTATCTTCCTCTTGAAAGACTACCTGGTTATAGCTTGAAAAACCATCCAACATTGACATCATGCTCGATCCAGTGACCCGTTGGAGGAGGGGGTAATTGTCCTTCTGACATGCTATGTTTAGATTCCTGAAATCTATACATATTCTTATGCTCCCGTTCTTCTTTCTAACTACAACTAAGTTAGAGCACCACGTTGAATGTCTTGTAGGAGCTATTATTCCCGCTGCTAGCATTTTTTCCAACTCCTTTTTAATGATTGGTGCTAACTTAGGATTTATTTGCCTAAGTTTTTGTCTGAAAGGTTTGCCTTTTTGACATTCTGGCTTTAGGGGAATAGAATGTTGAAATACATCTTCCCTATAAGCTTTGAGTTCGTCATAAGTAAAGGCAAATACATCCCTATACTCCTTGACCAAGTTTATGAGGCTATTCCTTTCTTTTTCTGAAGTACCTTTTCCAATTTTTATAATTTTAGGTTCTGTTTCTGTCCCAATGTTGACTTCAATGTAATCTCCTGGTTTCATTTGTTCAACATTGCTTTTTCTTCTGTCCTGTCTGTCAAAGATGTTTTCTAAGGCAACTAGACCACGTGGGACAGGATTGTTAAACTGGTCCCCTTCTCCATAAAACTCTATGTTTTCTTCCTCCTCATTTACTCTAAAGTTAAGGAATTCATCAACATTATGAATGAATCTCAAAATCTGTTCATCGTCTTTGAAGACGTGCCAATGTTCAACATTGTCAGGAATAGAAGGTCTGAAGTTAATCTCTAAAGGACAATTCCCCTCTAACATCTCATCCGATGGCTGAAGAGTTGACGCTGAAACTGCAAGTCTGTCGGAGGCACTATTCTGATCTCTAGGGATTGCTTCTATGTTAAGGGCATCAAAGAATTCCATTGTATCCCAGATTGCATTTCTATATATTTTTAAGTCTTTGACACTTACATGCAAACTGACCCTTAACCTGCTGGACAATTAAATCAAAGTCCCCTTTAATATCAAGCAACTTGATCCCCATGTCCTTGGCGGTCTCAATGCCCAGTAGAAGTGCCTCATATTCCGCCACATTGTTAGTTGCTTCGAACTCCAATCTGAAAGCAAAGTTGAAAACCTTACCCTTTGGTGAGACAATGACAACACCAGCCCCCTTGCCCGTTTTAGAGTAAGCACCATCAAAATTCATTCTTCACAACTCACTAAGTTTCTCGGTCTTTATTTCTTCTTGGATGGGTTCCAAGAAGGTGGAGTTGATTTGATAGGAACCATTTTCATCAGTGTGGTAAGCATACTCATTTAATGGTCTTTGAGGGTTTTCAACATGGTGTCTTTTTTCCTTTTCAGAATACAACTTAACAAGTGAAAATTCTGACGCCGGAACGATAGCATAGGTCCAATCCATCTAGATTGATCCTCCCAAAGTGGCACCCCATTTCCTAGAAAGCAACATACCCCATTTGTCTGGAACATCAATAACCAGGATGTCCATTGTGATCTAGATATCCGGATACTTGGCCAATCTGACTAGCTGGTTCTCAATCATCCCTTCGACCTTGACCGGTCTAGAGTCCATGGCACACACATTCTGGTAAGGTCTCGTGGTCCTTAGGTCAAGCTGTTGCATGACTTTTTTGGTCATGATGCTAGAACTAGATCCTGAGTCTAACATACAATTATGTAGAAGAAGATCACCCATCATCAATGATACGCAAAAAGGGGGATGATCTTCTTTTCTTGGGTCCCTAGTATGTAGAACTATAGGAGGATCAACAAAGACATTATTCGAAGTCCGCTCCATGGTATCGGAAAAAGTGACTTTCTTAGGGGTAATAGGTTTTAAAGGACTTGAAGAATTTTCTTCAGCTTGAGGATCAACATTACTTTGAGGCTCTACGATTTTCAAAAGTCTCTCTCTTTGGCCAGGGATTTTGCATAATTCAAGGACCGAAACAGGGACTTTTGTATCCGCTAACCAATTACCTAAGTCAAAACTTAAATCAACAATTTCTTTTGTTTCAACTTCTTTGGGAGGATTAGGAGCTGTTACCTTGGGAATATTCTGTGCAGAAGATCCCTTTCTTTGATAAGTGATCCCTTTGAAGGTCTGGGTATTGTTGATCTACTCGGCTGAAGGCATCTCACCATAGTACTGAGTCAGGTTGTCAACTTTCTTTTCATAACAATTGGCCTTTGGCCAATTTCCTATGGGGATGTTGGGGATGTCATCTATGTTATTTATGAAATCAGGCTCGCTTGTCAACGTATTCAGACCGCAACCTTTAGGATGACCATGCTCCTGAACATAGCAAGCATAGTGGCAGCCAGATTCCTCATGGAAATCTCTGCACGCTCTGCAAAATGGTTTACCATGTTAGCAGCCTCTAGCTGATGGGGAGGCCTCTGCTCATGGTTGGGAGGCTTTCTTTGCCAAGTTGGCTGGGCAAGAAAGGTTCTAGGAGTGGAGTGAGTTTGAGTTCTTTCCATTGCGATAACCCTATTTTGAATTTCTTTTAACTGTGCTAAGTGTTTCTGCTCTGCCTGCTCCATATTTTTCTTCATCTCCCTCTTCATCTCAATCATTTGTTTTTCATAGGCATCCTTCATAGCTGATAAAGGATCCTTGTCTTTTGGTTCACTGATTTTTAATGGAGTTGAAGACCTTGAGTTACCATGGAGGTTAGACTCACTAGATGACTGCATGTTTAGATCAATTTTGATTGCCATCTCCTGAGCCTGGAGCAAGTTAGTAGGCTCCTTGTCTCTGATTTGGTACTGCATTTTGCCCCTAAGTGCCTCAATGTAATATACTAGGATGGTTGGTTTAGTTGGGGCATACTCAGTAGGGATGGCATTTGATAATTCCGTGAACCTAGTATTGAACTCGTCCATTGTTTCTATGTCTTTCTTCTTTATGTTGATGCCGAGGTTCTTTCTTTTCACCGAACTTGTTGGTGAAATAAGTTTTGAAAGCTGCTAGACTATTAAAGGAATTGTCTGGTAAATTGCTATACCAGTCGCCCGCCTTTCCATCCAAAGATAGAGCAAATAACTTCATATACACGTCATCATGTTGGCTGACCGGATCATTGACATAAGCGTTGATACACCTGGAAAAGTTCCTGAGGTGCAAGGTGGAGGTAATGGCATCAATGCCTGTATACATTGGGAGCTTCTCGACAGCTTTGTCTGGAAGACGGTGGGGTTGACCTACTATCTGAGAAAAGTCAAGCTGAGTAAAATACTTGCCCATTATGTCAGAAACAATGGTATTAGTGTTTTCAAGAAATAAAAGGTGGATGTTTGAAACAGACTTAGATCCAAGTTCTGCAAGGATCCTGCGAGAAGATAGTTTGTTTAATCTCCTCCTATAGACCTTTTCGGGGTCAAGGATGAAATCGAACAAACCTGCAGAGTTTCTTCTAGTAGAATGCCTTGAGGTGTTAATTGACAGTGGAGTCGCCAGGTGGATTTAAGTCTAACTTCGGAGAGTAATTGGACTAGAAATCTACCAAAAAGGATAAAAGGGTAAAAAACTAAAAGAAACAAAGGTCGTCCAGAAACAAAAAGATTTGTCCCCAGCAGTGGCGCCAAAAGATGTTGTCCACCGATTGCACACCAGCAGCAAAAATCTTCCGAAAGCTGTCTCCTCACTTGAGAAAGTGGGAGAGGTGTGACCTTGGGGGCAAGCATAGAGCTAGGCACTGTCACCTACTCCTAGCTCCTTCGTTTAGGCCAACTCCTAACAAAGCCAAGGGGGGTAGTCCCTAACAAAGAGTTTTCTATGGCTCAATGTTTAAGTTAAGTTTTAGACGTTTTTAGATGCGGATGGGTGTTGTTTAGGAGTTATTGTGATTTTAGATGGTTAATGTGATGAATTGAGCACAAGACAAGGCAATCCACGTTGCCATCACTGGAATTAAAAGATAGACAAATATTTGAGAAGTTCACAAACTTGATAAAGGATTCACAGATATAACTTATAATGAAAACATTCAATGGACAAATGGCCCAGATTATCAACAATGCTGAAAGATAGAACCAGTGCCTATGGAGTCAACTTATCAGAGATGCTTTGTGTATAGGAAAGATGTGAATCCCAAAAGATGCCAGTGAATGTTAGGTTTTGCAAGTGCTCTTGGTAAGTTTTAAGAGTTTTAAGAATGCTCTTGATTAGGGTGTCAACTAAGGTTTGTCAAAGCTGGAAGACTCTTCTAAGCTCCCTCCTTTGAAGACATGTCGGGCCCACCCAATATCCCAGGCTGATATTATCAAGTGACCAGCTAGCCGAGAATCTATGACAGCGGGAGGTTCCGGCGCCTCTACTAAGAAGTACTTTGGAAGAATCCCTACAACGCCGATGCGTTGGTTACAAGGTGGTTAAGTGTTATTAGGTTACTTTTGCGGGGTTTAAAGATCCAGTGCCGTTTCTGGGTACTCCGATCTAGGATCAGTCAGAGCATACTCCGACAAGGAGGGAGGGGGGTTAGTTAATTAAAGGGGCGTGAGTTGCAAATTTTATTAAGTTAATTAATTAAAACCCTCCGACAGAGAGCGCTCTTGACCTCGTCTTATGACAGTGGTTCAAAAGACTTAGCTAATCTAGATGAAACTAATGCAAGGGTTGTGCAAACCTAAGATGCTCTTCGATAGAGTGCTCTTGACTTGTGTTTCTGCAAGTTCAAGAGTCTTACTTATGGATGATTTGATTAAACAAACACAACAATTAATATGAAAGGTGGTTGATTAAAACTCTCCGACAGAGAGCACTCTTGATCCACCTTATGGTGAGATTCAAGAGATTTTGGTTTTTTTTATGATTTCACAATTTATAACAAGACACCAACAAGCAATGATGAATCTAGCAATTAGTGGAAATGAAGCTAAGGAACAACTAGCAATTAGTAAGAATGAAACTAAGTTTAATCAGAGAGCTAAACTAATTGCTTAAGGAAAACTGAACTAAGTAAATCATGAAAATGAACACAAGACACACTTCCCCAAAATAGGGGAAGTAGAAAAGAAAGGAGACTTGCTCCCACTCAACCTTTTTTTTATTAATCTTTTACAATGATGATGTGTTCTTTGCTTCTTGGAAGAACGGGGAAAGAAGGGGATGAAAGAGAAGGGATAGCTGTCTTTTTGTTTTTCTTGCACTCCTTGTTTGTTCGTGGCCTTTGGGCTCTCCTTCACCTGTCTGCAATCTAAGAGCTCTAGACACACACTTGTTATGATATTAGTTGATAAAAAATAACTTGAAATTTAATCTACAAACTTGCTACAAACACTTACCCAAACCCATCGAAAAGAAGGAAGAAAAGAGGCAAGAAAAATGCAAGGTAAGAGGGGTGAAAAAAGGGTGAAAAGAGGGGAAAAGACAAGTCAAAGAAGGCTGGAAACTAAGTGAGAAAGAGGGCTGCAAATCAGAGAAAGAGGGCTACAAATGAGGGTGAAAAATGATGAAAGTACAGCCCAAAAGATGGTTGAAGAAAATGATGGAAAGGGGCTGCAAAAAGTGGAAACAAAGAGGCAAAAGAGGGCTGTCCAAAAGGGTAAAAATGGGGAAAAGTGGACAGCGAACAAAAGGAAGGAAATGCTGCAAATAAAAGACCTAAAAAGCTAAAAATAAAGCACAAGGTAGCCAACCGGAGCAAAGGCTAAGTGAATGCATGTTCACTTTAGCCCAAACGTGCCCTAATCCCAAGAAAATAAAGATTTTTAATTTGAAAGATGAATAAAAGTAAGGAGAGAATGGTCAAACCTGTTGATCTTTTTTAAAGCACTTGGATCTCGTGAAGCATGCAATTACCGAAAAAGTGTACTTGACTCCAAGAAAAGAAGATGCAACTGAGCTCGAACTTCTACTTGGTTGGATGGAAGGATGTGCAAAATAACACTCATAGACTTGCCAAACAAAGGATTAGATTATGTATTGTTCACAAATTGAAATAAAGAAGAGCATGAACTATAACTGAATAAAACAATGCTCTTTTTTAAATTCTAAAAGTAAATCAATAAACAAATAACTTGCAAACCGCAAATACTTGTTCTTATGTGCTTACAGAAGCCTTCTAAAGCATAACATCATAATCTCAAATAGAGAAGAAAGAAAAGAATTAAAACAACATCACCTCATCCATCAAGTGCAATCATCCAAAGAATCACACCACATGAGCCTCCAAAGCCTTAATTTTATTCCAATGGTTGTATAGAAGCAACAAGAAATTACAAAAGTTTCACCAGAGTTTTTCTACACAAAAATCCATCCGAATAGAGCTAAAGGAGCCTCTATTTGTACAATGAGAGAGTGTTAAAACCCTAAAACCAATCCTCAAAACCTAACCAGCCTGGCCACCAAACAGATATGCCAGACCTAAATCGGAGAACCGGGAGTGAGGGGAGGCCTCCACCCAGGCAAGGCGCCCCCACTCCATCCTTCAGCACTGAAAACAACCCTCAAATGAAGCCACACGTGTGGAAGGCGCAACCCAGCTGAGGAGGGGCGTGAATGGTAGCAGGAGACTTCCTGTTGCATAGGAAAGCCAATTGCTAGGTCTGCAAACCTACTTTGCCAGGTTTGGAGGAGCCACTGCCCAGTAGTCATCAGTGCAAGCTTCAGTTCAGCCTCAATCAAAACACCGGTCGAATGAGAGCACTCCACCTCACCCACACGTGAGCCTGACTGAAGCGGGGCGCAATAGCTAGGTTAAGAAGGCCTCCAGGTCATTAAATGTTGACTGAACCTACTTTCCGTTAATTCCAATGCTCATTAATGCCCAGTGAGATGTCATTTGGCCTTTTATTTCGCCGAATTTTGATGAATTTGGAGAGTTTTAATTTTGTCCAAAATAACCATTTTTAATTAAAATTCATTTTTTGCTCAACGCTGACTTTTTTGAGAAAAAATGCATTATCTGTCCGATTGTTGATCTGAAAGTTGGTTCTGACTGGATGGCTGATCAAGAATGATTTTTGCTTAAGGTTAGAGCCTTCAATCACTAAATTCGGAGTCCGGATGACTGATTTATTACAAACGGGTTTTTTCCATTTAATTAATGGAAAAAATAACCCAGACCTAAATCGGAGAACCGGGAGTGAGGGGAGGCCTCCACCGAGGCAAGGCGCCCCCACTCCAACCTTCAGCACTGAAAACAACCCTTAGATGAAGCCACACGTGTGGAAGGCGCAACCCAGCTGAGGAGGGGCGTGAATGGTAGCAGGAGACTTCCTGTTGCATAGGAAAGCCAACTGCTAGGTCTGGAAACCTACTTTGCCAGGTCTGGAGGAGCCACTGCCCAGTAGTCATTAGTGCAAGCTTTAGTTCAGCCTCTATCAAAACACCGGTCGAATGAGAGCACTCCACCTCACACACATGTGAGCCTGACTGAAGCGGGGCGCAATAGCTAGGTTAAGAAGGCCTCTAGGTCATTAAATGTTGACTGAACCTACTTTCCGTTAATTCCAATGCTCATTAATGCCTGGCGAGATGTCATTTGGCCTTTAATTTCGCCAAACTTGGATGAATTTGGAGAGTTTTAATTTTCTCCAAAATAACCATTTTTAATTAAAATTCATTTTTTCCTCAAAACTGACTTTTTTGAGAAAAAAGGCATTATCTGTCCGATTGTTGATCTGAAAGTTGGTTCTGACTGGTTGGCTGATCAAGAATGATTTTTGGCTTAAGGTTAGAGCCTTCAATCACTAAATTCGGAGTCCGGATGACTGATTTATTACAAATGGGTTTTTTCCATTTAATTAATGGAAAAAATAACCCAAAAAACTTAGGAAAAGTAATTTAAAATTAAAAAATTAATTTTTTTTCTTTTCACTTTTCGAAAAAGATTTTTTCGAATTTTTTGTGTCCTGATGACTTAAGACATGACCATGATCTATCTAAATAATGTCTAGTAGGCTTATAACACTCAGTTGGGCTCTAATAACCCCCCAAGGCCCAGAATTCAATATCGGGCAGTCCAGCTTTGGAGGAAGCGGGAGAAAACCTCGTCAATTATACTCGGCTGAAGGCAAAGCATAATTGTCAGGGGCAAAAAACTCCCTGGAATACCCTATTTGAGATTCTACGTCTCAGGAGACCGAACCACTCAAAAATATCCTACTAGCACATTTTATTACAAACCCCGTGGGGCCATGGTCAAAATTATTCAAATAAAAAAATGACTAGCCAATATTGGCTAGACAAGTAGACAGATCAACTGGTACACTGGAATTAGACTTTGAACAAGTCTGTCAACCGACGGATCCCCAAGTAACCCAATTATGGTACAAAAAAGCTGGTAACACACTTTATCTCATAAAGTCACTTTATAAAATTAAAACAAGGGAATATTTATAAAAAGTTACATTACATAAGAATCACTTTAAAACAACTTTATAAAACACCATTACAAAGTCAAGTAGCCTAACTAGTGCATGGTCCCTTCCGCATACAAGAAAAAAACATGTGGAGTGCCTCCATAGCTAAATAGCTAACACTCTCTTAGCAAGGGAGGTACTCACTGCCATCATCATCATCAGGTCCCGTCCTCAAATCCATCACACTGTTTGCAGTAGGAGCTCCCTCTGAACCTGAAACTAATGCTACTACCTGCATTGAACTTGAATATGAAGATAACCTCTTGGCATCCACCCTGAACCCTGAGCTCTTAGGAGAATCCACTCTCCAATCTTGAGCATTGATTCGCTCATACTGGCTAAGCCTCTTGCTAGTACTCAGAAGAGACTCCCTCTATTCCATCAGAACTCGAGACTGTAGCCTTGGCACCACTGCATACCTCAAGAGCCTCTTGCTCCTCGTTTGACTCATCAACCATGGGCTGTGCACTGAACTTGTACAACTCATCGAACCGATCACCAATCAACTATGGATCAATAAGTCTCGCTCTTTTCGAGTATATATAAACGTATATATAAACATGTCCCAGATCATCTCTATCTGGAAATATGTACAGATGTACCCTTCGGAACAATGTCGAATACTCTGCAGCCTCCAAGGCTAAGACCGAGAGCAATTTAACCCTCATCCCTAGAACAAAGAGAACCCCATCGTGCTCGATGTATCCTCCATGACAAAGCTGGAATATGACATTTCCAACTCCTCGCACTACATGTTCCTGTCCCCCTTAAGACCGAACAAACCAGTCACGACCAGTCTTAGAAATGATACAGCATATATGCCATATTCCAGTCATATGACGAGAGGCTCCACTGTCAATATACCAACTACCATTCTGAACAACTCCATTGCTACCGACACTAGAAATAAGGGAGAACAACGAGAACTACTTCTCGAATCTTCTTGCAAAGTCCTCTACTTCTGTTGAAGCTGCAACAATCGTATCCTCCTCCTTTTTCTTCTTCTTCTTCTTCTCAGGACGCAAAGTGGCCATACTGGCTTCAAACAAAACACCGAACTTTGCTCAAATCTTTCTTGGACTTCTTCTTGTTTTTAGCAAAAAGAGCAACATTCTCTTCATCAACTGCATTCTCTTGACCTGTGGAAGTGGAGCTAGATATCAGCTCCTCCTGAGTGAAGTCATCCCAAAGTCTAGCCCATGAAAGCAAATTTTCTCTGGCCACAACTGCACACACAAAGTCATGCCAAGGTTGAGAAAAACCATTCGAGGCAACTCTCACCATCTCTGCATCATCCACCTTCTCGCCAACAACACCCGACTCATCACGAACCTGAGAAATCTGAGTCAGGTAAGAAGAAGCATTCTCGGTCTTGGTCATTTTGGTGTCTCTTAGTTTTGCCTCAGAACCATCTTCCGGTTCTCATTTGAACTCTCGTATAAGCTAATTAAAGCATCCCACATCTTAAATGCATGATCCTTACCTGAGAATTGTGGGATAACATGGTCCTTTACCGCATCAAGGATGATCTGCCTGGCCTTGATGTCCTTTTTGTTAAAGGATGCTAGTGCATCGCTGGAAGCATGAACTTGAATTGGATTTGCTTGCATGCTATGCACCACTTCATCCCATAGTTCATTCTCCTCTAGAATAAGAACTATCCTAGCCTTCGAAGGAACAAAATTCCAAACTCCCTCTAGCCTATATTCCAACCTTAAACTGGTAGCCATCTCAGAGAGTAAAAACAATCCACCAAAAGAACAAGAGTTTCACTTTTTCCACACCACTTGCAAATCACATGCAAATAAGGTTTTCCAATACACAAGTTGTTTAAAAAAATCAACAATAACCCTTGCCCAATAACTCAACAATCCTGCTGCACCCACAATCAGCTGTTATCACAGAGCCACAACTCTAATACCATGTAAAAATTTGACAAAGAAATCAGATCTTTGTCAAACACTTAGCTTAACCCAAATTTCAGACTTTAAACTGTCATTAAGTAAAAAAACTTCACATGCATTAAACCCAACAACCATGAAGCTGAAACAATGAAAAACTAAGTCTGTTGTAGCGAAAAAAATGACATAAAACAACAGACTGATAAACACATTAGACAACAACAATTTTGGTCAATATGACCCTGAAAAAACCCTCTAGGGAAAACCAGTCCAAGAGTAATTTATTTCAGCATTTTCTGTTAGATACACCAGGCACACAGAGGGTGGGGGGGGATGAATCTGTGTGTACAGTCTTTATTACTTTTTCAATTTTAAATCAGCAACGAATTCATCAATGCATTATTCTACCATTTGCATAATCATTTCATAAACATCTATCACTTCATCATTTATAAATCATAAGCATTTGAATCATGAAGTCATAACAAGAACCATAGCACAAGAGAACACAACGCCATATGATTTTGTAATCTTTCGTATTTGTTTTTGAACGACTACAACTGTGAGGTAAAATCGGCACCGACTGATACAAAGAGCACCTACTCTTCATCTAGGACCCTGCCTGGTTTTCTTAGACCCTGCTAAGAAGGGTTTGAGGTATTCTAACCTCAAAAGCAAGACAAGCTTGCTTTTACAATTCACAGTCTCATCATACTCATCACACACACATATCACTGTCAAATGCGCTCACTGCCACATCATCTTTCTGTCCACGTCATCACTGTCATATCAAACATCACTCTCAGGCATATCACTGTCAAGTCAGCACATCATTGCCATACTCAAGCATATCATTGTCAAGGTAAGCATACAATACTTGTCAAGTTCACCATTATCAAGGTAACACAGTCAAGCATTCACTATGTAAACATGGCAACTACTGTCATCAACATTTTCTTCATGATAAGGGTTGTCAAAGATTGTCACATCATTGCCATACTGTTGTAGATGTCAAACTGTCATCTTGCCACTTCATCAGATACTCTAGTTGTCACAGTCAGGGTTATCATACATCTGCTACAAATATCTGCCTAGCTAGCTTCATACCATCAACATCATTGTTTTGTCCGTCACTATGGAGGCCATTGTATACGTTACTGTATGTATTGGAACTAGGGCATCATCATAGGATCATTAAGTGTCACTAAGTTTGCATCATTAAGTATGTATATATCACTTACCACTGTTAACACATCAATTGTACATGCCACTTTCTGCCAATACACAAGACTTCAAGTTCTTGCCAAATCACCTAGGGTCTGCTTACATCTATCACTTTACTGCTTCAGTCACACTCAACTGTCCAAATCATTGTTCAAACATTTTCTCACTGTATGTCATCATACTACTGTGTTCTGCATAATCATCATATCACCATGTACTGAGCATATCTCTAAACAAATCACTGTACGCTCATCATGTAACTATGCAATCGTGATATCACTGATCATTTTTGTATTACAACTGGTTATGTATATCATTACTGAGCATACCGTGTAATCATTATTTCACTGTGTACTGCTGGTTTAGCATACTACCATTGTGTAAACAAGCTAAACATTACTAAGCATTATTGCGTACTACTGGTTAAGTACATCATCACTGGCACTTCACAGTGTAAACATTACTGGCCCATCAATATTATTGTGTAACGTCACTGCGTGAATGTCTTATGCATGGATCGCTGAGTATGCATACTACTGTGTAACTGTCTCATATATATCACTTAACATTTCACTCACTTAATATATTACTGTGTAACAACCACTGTGATCATACTATTGTGCATACTTGATACTGTGCTTTTCCTCAGTAATTTAGAAGTTTCCTGATGTGCCTTTGATGGAGATGCCCTTTAGTGCATAAATTCGGATTGTGATAAAACTCCAACAAAACTCAGACTGTGGCTATTTACTCCATGTATGGTGTTGTTGTTTGCTGCTCATCCTTCAAAATTCAGACTGTAAAAAGGATTGTAGACTGCTACCTTTGGACTGTGACACCAGCTTGGACTTTGACAATATATATATATATATATATATCACTGCTGTAAATTTGGATTGTGAATGGGTTGACCTCTTCTCAAAACTTGGGACTGTGGACTTCTCCAAAAGTTGACAACTGGATACTAGTCCAAAAACTTGGAATGGAAACTTGACCTTCTCTGAAATTTTAACGAAAAAAAGGAGATTTTGTGCTGTAAAATTTGGGTCTGAGGCAGTCAGTTCAATCTTCAGATTGTGGTAATATGTGTACTATTGTAGGATAAAAATCAGAGATACGAAAACAACTTCTTTCCTGAAAACTTCTGGTTTTCTTCCTTACTGCTGCTAAAAACGTGACTGCTCCTCCACTGTTACTAACTCAGTCCACAAAAATTGCAGAGTTGTATTCTTCTTCAATTCGTTTTTAAAATGAATGACATTAGGTTGTATTTATATAGATTTGTACCCCAAATTTTATGGGGCCGACTTGCCCTAAAAGTTTTGAATTTAATTTGAATTTGAATTTTTTTTAAACACTTTTCTTTGGTTGGCTCACTCAAACGATGGGGTTAACATTGCAACAAAACTTAAAAAATTATTGTCTCTTCAACCGTGAGGAACCACGTGACGTGCCACCTACCGTTGGAAATGACACGATAAGGGATATCTCTCCATGATGGGTTTATTTGCAATCCCATGGTCCAATTGCCTTAAAATCTTCAATTTGTTCAAGATGTCAAAGATCCCACACATGCAGGTGCCAAAGACCATAGCACCAACTACAAGAGTTTCAAAGTCTTCTTCAACATATCAAGGCACGTCCATGGGCTCTACCTCCATCTACATCCCAATAGCCATATAACCACAAAAAGGACCATACATGGTCATCATCATCATATAAGAGCTCCATGACCCCAATAAGGGTTGCAAGGTCATTACACCATCAAGTGTGGGTCCAAGGGCTTCATCAAGACTTCTTCAACAAGCAAGAGTCTTCATAGGCTTCTTCAACCACCTCAACCACACTAGGAGACCCCCAATGGTCAAGCTCCAGCATGATATTACCTGTGGGATAGCTAGGTCCTCTCTTGGGGTACTGATGTCTGCCGAATGCACACCAGCAATAGAAATATCCTGAAAGCTGTCTCCTCACTTGAAAAAGTGGGAGAGGTGTGGCCTTAGGGACAAGCACAGAGCTAGGTACTGTCACCTACTCCTAGCTCCTCCGTTTAGGCTAACTCCTAACGAAGCCAAGGGGGGTAGTCCCTAACAAAGAGTTTCTATGGCTCAATGTATTTTAAATGTTTTTGGTGTATGATGATACAGATGGGTGTTGTTTAGGAGTTTATTATGATGAAAAGATCACAGATTTAAAATTTAAATAGCACAAAGGTATACTTGCAATAATTTAAGGACAACACAACTGATTGATTTAAGCAAAGGCATCCATAATGAAATAAAATATGCACTTCAGATATATAAATGAAATGAGCACAAGACCAGTGCCTTACCCGATGGGTAACGGAGTCAAGATTGCAGTGTGTTGTCCGTCGATTGCACACCAACAGCAGAAATCTTCCGAAAGCTGTCTCCTCACTTGAGAAAGTGGGAGAGGTGTGACCTTGGGGGCAAGCACAGAGCTAGGTACTGTCACCTACTCCTAGCTCCTCCGTTTAGGCTAACTCCTAACGAAGCCAAGGGGGGTAGTCCCTAACAAAGAGTTTCTAAGGGTCAATGTGTTAAGTTAATTTTGTGAAAGTGATGCGGATGGGTGTTGTTTAGGAGTTTGTTTATGATGAAGATGATTACAATTATAAAAATTTGAACACAAGACAAAGGCAATCCACGTTGCTGTCCTAAAATTGCAAGAGATGAACAATATATCAAGAACATATGGAAATAAAATTGCATCCACAGATAAAGATTTTATAAGCCAAGGATAAATGAGCCAGATTAATAACGCATGAAATGACAAACTAGTGCCTTATGGAGTCGAAGCTCTGCGATGCTTGAAAGATAACAAAAGTACAAGTCTTGAAATAATGCTAGTGAATGTGTTATGCGATTGCTCTTGGTATGTTTTAAATATTTTAATGGTCTTGTTTATTATGGCTTGAAAAAAGGTACCAGAGACCAACCGGGAAAGTGTTCGAAGTCATTCTGTTCTAGACATGTCGGCCCGTCCAGTATCCCGGGCTGGTGTCCTGGAGGATTGACCAGCTAGCCACGACTCTAAGACAACGAGGAGTTCCGGCGCCCTTACTAAGAATAGACTTGAACGCTTTCTACAACGCCGGTGCGTTGGTTAAGGGTAAAATTTTATTATGTTGTTATTGCAAGCTTAGCAAGTCCGTTCACCGTTCTGAGTACGAGCCCAACTATGAAAGTCAGCAGAGCATACTAGGTGAGGGATGGCAACGAAGTAAATTAATTAAAAAGGGAATGCGAGTTGCAAAATTTTATTAAAAGAATTAATTAAAACCCTTCGACAGAGAGAGCTCTTAACTTTGTCTTATGACGAAAGTTCAAGAGTCTTATCTACTCTATATGCCTAAGTGCAAGGATGATGCAAAAATTAATATGCTCTTCGATAGAGAGTGCTCTTGACTTGGATTCCGGCAAGTTCAAGAGACTTAGAAATTAATTAGTAAATTAAACAAAGCAAAAATACATGAAATGAAAGAAAAATTAAACAAACTCTCCGATAGAGAGCACTCTTGATCCACCTTACGGTGAGATTAAAGAGATTTTGGTTCTTTTTACTTTTGCAATATTATATCAAATAAAAGCAAACAAAATTAAACTAAAACTAAGTAAGGAAACAAGAAAGTTTTATTTTTCTAACTTTTATGAAAGCAAACTTTTTCAATAATAAAACTACTTTTTCCTATTCTATTGTAACAAATTACTCTACAAGCATGCAAACATGAAAATGAAAAGAAACGATACAAGCTTCTCCCAAATGGGGGAAGAGGAGTGTGGGAGCCTTTATCCCACTTGCTTTTTATTAACTCTTTTACAATGCTTTATTTGATTTTGCTTTTTTGCCTCTTCCGAAAGAGCGGGGTGAGAAAGGGAAAGAGAGAAGGGAATATTTTGGCCTTTTTGCTCTTTGCTTGCTTCTTGGCTTGCCTTTAGCCTTTGGGTTTTTCTTGATTTTTCTTGAAAGTAAGAGCTTTAAACACTTGAAACGTTATATGTTAATAAAAAATTAAAAGAAACAAAACTACAAACTAACTCTTAAAAAGGGGGTAAACTTCTACGGTGAAAATGGAGGAAAGAGAGAGGAGAAAAGGCTATGAAACAGAAGAGAAGAAGGGCAAAAAGAGGGCTGTCCAAAAGGGTAAAAGAGAGCTGCAAACTAACAAGAAGAGGGCTGCGAACTGAGTGAAGAAAGGGGAAAAGAGGGCAGCGAGAAGAGAAAAGGATGAGCAAGCCAAACAAGGCAAGAGAAGGGAAGCCAAAGGATGGAAAAATGGAGACTAGGGCTTCCTAAAGTAATCGGTAACCAAAGTAAAGATTTCTTGTGGATGGAACACAAAAGAGAAAGAGACACTCCCAGCTTTCTTTTTTGTATTAAAAGAAGACGATCCCTGTAGGTTCTGCAATCACAAAGTGTTAAACAAAATTGGTTGCTTGAAGCGTGGATAGAAGTTGGTAACATCTGGCTCCTCAACTAATCCAACTATGGTACAAATAAGTTGGTAACATCTGGCTCCAACTGTGGGATGAGTACTCGCTTGATTTATTGATCAAAGAGAGTGCCTGAGAATCCAGGAATCTCTGGTACCTATATGTAAACAGAAGTGTCATAGTCCCATGTATATAATATAAGCCATGATGAAATACCATAAAATATTTTTTGCTTTTTTCAAATCAAAGTTCATAAAACAAAACTTTTTCGTTTACAGTATATAAACGAAATATGATATAAATGATAATATACAAATGTTATGATACAACATTTTGGTACATCAAATATTATGGTATAGAAATAAAAATACATAAAAATACAACAAGAATGGGTTTAGAGAAGCCCTGCGATGACCCCTTGGTCATCTTGTAGGTTGTTTTGATAAAAAGGCTTCAAATGTTGACCATTCATGGGCAGGTTTAAAGTATCTCCATCCATGGTGTTAAGTAAAAATGAATTGGTGCTAGCAGTATCACGGATGATAAACGGGCCTTTCCAAAGGCTGTCGAACTTTCCATGCTTTCCATGCTTCTCCCTTCTCTTATCCCATAAAAGAACAATATCTCCTATTTGGAAGGACCTTGGCCTGGCTGATTTATCAAAGGTGCCCTTCATGCTCTCTTGATGCCTGAGTGACTGATCAAGGGCAACTCTTCTAGATTCATCCTACTCTATGATCTGATGGATCCTCTGCTCCATTTCCAATCTTTCTGTGACATATTCACTTAACATTTTGAAGATTGGAATCTGCATGCTGACCAGAAGGATGGCTGTGAGTCCATACACTAACTCAAAAGGTGACTTTCCAGTTGAATTTTTCTTGGTAATCCTATCCGCCCACACTGCATACTTGATCCTGCTATCCCATGCTCTTTTATTGTCACCAACAGTTTTCTTAAGAATAGTCATTAAGTTTTTGTTAGTGGACTCAGCAAGTCCATTGCCCTGTGGATAATAATCCGATGAATGGGATAGGATAATGTCATACTTAAAAGAAAAGTCATTTACTTCTCCCGAACTGAAAGATTTGGCATTATCGGTTGTTATTTTAAGGGGAGTTCCGAATCTAGTGATGATTCTTTCCTCAATGAAATCCATAACAACCTTCTCGGTGGCATTCTTAGTAGGTATGGCCTCTACCCAATCAGTGAAATAATCGGTTGTCGTGAGAATCCAACAAAAACCATTGCTAGAGTTATCCTTAAATTTGCCGATAAAATCAAGCCCCCACTGTTGAAAAGGGGCAAGGACCACAACAAGTGTAAGAGGAAGCGCAACCAACTTCTGCTTCCCCGTGAAAAGCTGACACTCCTGGAAACACTTGTCATATTTGTGAACATCTGCGAAGATATTGGGCCAATAGTAACCAACTATCAAGATTTTGTGGGCAATTGTATTAATTGCATAATGGCCTCCACAAAATCTTGAGTGAAATTCAGTCAAGATTTTCTTGGAATCTTGTTCATTAATACATCTGAGTATAATGCCATCTGGGTTCCTCCAACCCAGACCCTCTTGGGTAAGGCAATATCTAGTAGTCTTGACTCTTAAAGCCCTTCGCTTGTGACCTTTGAGGTGATCAGGGCAAGTGAAATGGAGCAGGAAGAAAATGATGTCAGAATACCAGTGATTATCAAGTTCTTGAAGTGCAGGAGTCATGGCTGGTTGAGGGATATCGTTTTCAGCAATCATTTCAACGACTTCTTCATTTCTCTGAGTGAGCATCTTGGCAAGGCCCTGTCCCTTGATCAATTTGGTAGGCTTTATTTCAAGGTCATACTCCTAGATTTTGGATACCCATGTACCCCTTATTCCTAAACAATCCTGTTGAGACAGGATGTCTTTCACTGCAGTATGGGGAACATATCCAATGACTTTAGAGTATCCAATATACGTTCTGAAATGCTTTAACGATTTGACCAAGGCATAAGCCTGCTTTTCCATAATGGTATATTTTAACTCAGAGTTTTGTAAAGCTCTACTCATGAAAGCTATAGGTTGCTTGAACCCTTTGAAGTTCTTCTGGAGCAACACATCGGCAATAGTGTCTTCTGAAGTAAAAGAAAAGATCATGAAATCTTTCGTATAATCCGGGATGACTAAGACTGGAGACCTGGTGATGGTATTCTTAATAGAATCAAAGGCTTCCCTACCATCATTTGTCCATCCAAACTTGGCATTTTTCTTAAGTAAAGCTTGCATAGGCTTCATGAGTTCGGCCAAGTTAGGAATAAATCTTCTGATAAAATTTATATGCCCATTGAAAGATTGAAGTGATTTCACATTTTTAGGTAGGGGAATCTTCCTTATGGCTTCTATTCTCTCCGGGTCAATCTTGACATTGTCCTTGTTTATAATGTGTCCCAAGAGTTTTCCTTCTTCTATGCCCAATACTGACTTAGCCGGATTCAAAGAAATGCCAAATTTCCTACATCGCTAAAAAATCTGCCTGAGATGACCAACATAGCTGGATATTTCTTTTGAAAATACAGTAAGATCATCTTGGTAGATCTCAATGATTTTACCTATCAACTCCTTGAAGGCATAATCCATGGCCCTTTGAAAAGTAGCGCCTGCATTTGTGAGACCAAAAGACATTCTCAGATATTCAAAAGTGCCCCAAGGAGTTGTGAAAGTGGTTTTGTGCCTATCTTCTTGGATGACTACTTGATTGTAACCAGAAAAACCATCTAGCATTGACATCATGCTGGATCCAGTGACCTGTTGGAGGAGGGTCTCCATGTTGGGGAGGGGGTAATTGCCCTTCTGACATGCTATGTTTAGATTCCTGAAATCTATACATATCCTTAAACTCCCGTTCTTCTTTCTATCTACTACTAAGTTAGAACACCATGTCGAATGTCTCGTAGGAGCTATAATTCCGGCTGCTAACATTTTTTCTAACTCCTTTATAATAGGTGCTAACTTAGGATTTATTTGCCTAAGTTTTTGACGGAAAGGCTTGCCTTTTTGACATTCAGGTTTTAAGGGAACGGTGTGCTGAAAAACATCTTCCCTATATGCTTTAAGCTTGTCATAAGTGAAGGAAAAAAATCCCTATATTCTTTGACCAAGTTAATAAGGTTGTTCCTTTCCTTTTTAGAGGTACCTTTTCCAATTTTTATCATTTTTGGTTCTGTTTCCGTTCCAATGTTGATCTCAATATACTCTCCAGGTTTCATTTGTTCAACATTACTCTTTCTTTTGTCCTGCCTATCAAAAATGTTCTCTAAAACAACTAGACCACGTGGGACAGGGTTATTAAACTGGTCGCCTTCTCCAGGATACTCTTTATTTTCTTCCTGATCATTTACTCTAAAGTTAGATAACTCATCAACATTATGAATAAATCTCAAGATTTGTTCATCATCCTTGAAAACCTGCCAATGTTCTACATTATCAGGAACAAAAGGTCTGAACTTAATTTCTAAAAGAGAATCCCCCTCTAACATCTCATTTGACGGCTGAAGTGCTGAAGCTGCAAATGCTAGTTGGTCGGCGACACTATTCTGATCTCTAGGGATTGCTTCTATATTAAGGGCATCAAAAAATTCCATTGTATCCCATATTGCATTTCTATACTTTTTTAATCTTTGACATTTACATGCAAACTGACCCTTAACTTGTTGGACAATTAAGTCAAAGTCCCCCTTAATACTAAGCAATTTGAACCCCATGTCCTTGGCAATCTTAATGCCTAGTAGAAGTGCCTCGTACTTTGCCACATTGTTGGTTGCCTCAAATTCTAATATAAAAGCAAAGTTAAAAACTTTACCCTTTGGTGAAATAATGATTATCCTAGCCCCTTTTCCTACTCTAGAATAAGCTCCATCAAAGTTCATCTTCCACAATTCATTAAGTCTTTCATTTTTTATTTCTTCTTGGATAGGCTCTAAGAAAGTAGAGTTGATCTGGTACATCCCTAGTCCACTTGGGTAGTTGACATATTCATTTGATGGTTTCCCCGAGCTTTCTACATGATATCTTCGTTCTTTCTCAGTATGTAACTTAACCAATGAATCTTCTGACGCAGGTACAGTGGCGTATGTCTAGTCCACTTGGATGGATCCCCCTAAAGTAGCACCAAATTTTCTAGAAAATAGCATGCCCCATTTATCTGGCACATCTATGACGAGGATATCCATGGTAACTTGGATGTATGGATACTTGGCTAATTTTACGTGCTCTCTTTCAATCATACCTTCAACTTTGACAGGTCTAGAGTCCATGGGACATACATTTTGGTAGGGGCGAGTGGTTCTAAGGCCAAGTTGCTACATGACCTTCTTAGTCATAATATTTGATCTCGACCTTGAATCTAGCATATAGTTGTGCAGGAGAAGATCACCTATCATCAATGACATGTAGAAGGGCGGGTGATCTTCTTTTGTTGGGTCCCTAATATGCAAGATTACAGGGGGATCTTCACAAACATTTTCCTGACTGGGTGAAAGTTGTTCTACTGTATTGGCAAAAGTCACTTTCTAGGTGCAACTATCTTTGAGGTAGGGACGGGATCATTATCAACTTGAGGCTCTAACATCTTTAACAATTTCTCTTTTTGACCAGGGATTTTACATAACTCAAGTACGGGAACCGAAACTTTGGAGTTTGCTAACCAACTACCTAAATCAAAAGTTAGAGCAACAGAATCTAACTCATCATTTATTTATGGAGGAATGTAAAAAATTATTACCTTTGAAGCAGTTTGGATAAATGGTCTTTCTCTTGGTCTTCTTTGATATGTTATGCCTTTAAAGTTCTGAACGTTGTTGCTAGTTGAAGGCATCTCCCCGTAATATTCAGTTAAGTAATCAACCCCTTGATGAAACTGGTTGGCTTGATTCCAACTATCCTTATGATCACTATAGATGTCTCCTACATTGTGGATGAATTCAGGCTCGCTTGCAAACGTGCTGGGACCGCAACCCTCGGGATAACCATGTTCTTGAACATAACATGCGTAATGGCAGCGAGATTCCTCATGGAAATCTCTGCATGCTCTACACAATGGCTTGTAAGGCTCAACCATATTAGTAGCCTCTAGTTGATGAGGAGGCCTCTGCTCATGGTTGGGATTCTTTCTCTGCGATGTTTGTCTTGCAGGGAAAGTTCTAGGAGGTGGTGGAGGTTGAGTTCTTTCAACAGTTATGACCCTATTCTGAACCTCTTTAGTCTGCGCTAAGTGCTTCCTTTCCATGTCTTGCATTTTCTTTGTCAGGTCCATGAGCTTCTTTTCATATGCTTCGTTTGACGACTCTTTCCCTTTAGGTTCAACAGTTTTAAGAGGAGTTGATGATCTAGAGTAACCCTGGATGTTTGACTCTCCTGAAGACTACATATTCTTATCAATTTTAATGGCCAAATTCTGAGCTTGAAGTAATGTGGTCGGCTCCTTGTCTCTAATCTGGTACTAAATCTTGCCACTTAATGATTCTATGTATTAATCCAAAGTGGAAGCTGCAGGAGGAGCATAAGTGGCAGGGATGGAATTTGACAACTCTGTGAACCTATTATTGAACTCATCCATGGTTTTTGTTTCAGATTTCTTCATACTAGTCAAAGCTGCCACTAGATGTCTAGGTTCCTTCTTACTGCCAAATTTTCCAAGGAAATCAGTCTTGAAATCCGCTATGGTAGTGAAAGACTTATTTGGAAAATTATCACACCAATTTCCAGCTTTGCCATCCAAAGATAGAGCAAAAAGGGTCATGTAAACATCTTCATGTTTGTCAGCACCCCTGACATAAGAGCTACAATGTCTGGAGAAATTTCTGATGTGTTGCTTAGCAGAGATAGAGGCATCAGTACCATTAAAAGTATGAGCTTGTCAATAGCTTTTTCGGGAATGTCATGAGGCTGACCTGCTATCTGAGTGAAATTGAGTTGAGTAAAAAACTCACCCATTGTGTTAGGAAAACAGTTATTGTTTTGAAAATTTTCTAAGTTTTCTTGAAATAAAAGGTGGATGTTTGAAACAAACTCAGATCCAAGTTCTACAAGGATCCTACGAGAAGCTAGTTTGTTCAGTCTCCTCCTATAGACCTTTTCAGGATCAAGGATGAAACCAAGAAAACCTTTAGAGTTTCTTCTAGTCGAATACCTTGAGGTCTTAACTGATAGTGGAGTCGCCAGGTGGATTCAAGTCTAATTCCTAAGAGTGATTGGACTAAAGATCTACCAAAAAGGGAAAAAAGTAAAAAAGTAAAAAGAAACAAAGGTCGTCTGGGAACAAAAAGATTTGTCCCCGACAATGGCGCTGTTGCCCACCTATTTCGTCTAGGTGGCAACTCCATGTACATGAAGATGTACATAATTGTACAAATTGTACCTTGGAAAAATCTGAGGATTTTTCACTTCTGCAGGGCAATTGCCCCTTTGTAAAACGAAATGTCCGCTCCCCTGCGTGGGAAAATTAATGTAATTTTATGTGCTAGTATTGGTCATATGATATGGATGCCACACCATGGAACTGGTTGTTAGGGAAGTCCCATCATCGAGTGTTTTTTCCCTTTCCAATTAATCTTGTTGTTTAAACGATTTTAATTGGTTAGGTTTTTCACTCAAAATCCTCCAAAATGGTGACGAGCGTTCTAACAATCAAGTCCATGGGGTGGCTAAGGGTTCAAAATGTTGTTCATGACCATGCTGGACATTTGTATAGAGTCTTGCGGAGTTTCGTTATGTTGTTATATTTTTATTTATTTTTTCTAGTTAATTAATTTCACCCCTTGGTGGTTAATTAACTATGTTCTGATGTAATAATGTAATTGCTCAAGCACTGGCACTTTGTAATAGGGGCTATGAATGCAAGGTAAAATGCTATGAAACTCCCTAAGCCACTGCTTTGAGTCCCATGTCATTCTGATAAGGGGTGGAGGAGATAGACCATTTTTGGCTAAGCAAGGTCTATTTTTCCTAGGGAATTAATTAATTTCCCTAAGTCAAAAATTCATATTATTTGATTTTGAAGAAATAAATCAAATAATGCCATGGTAATTTTGTTTGGGGGTTGTTAAGCCTAGGAAAATTTATTTCAAAATTTTCCACCCCCCCATGGCCAAGATATGATTTTTTCAAGTTATTTTTAATTTTTCCTAAGTCAAAAATGGGAAAAATTTAAAAATTAAATTGAACAAATTTAATGAAGGTGAAATATTATATTTAGCCTAAGTCTAAAGGTTAGATATCTATTTTGGAGCAAAGAATCAAGTCAAAGCCAAGTTTAGAGGTGGTCCAAGTAAATGTTTGGAGTGGTTTAAACCCTCACCAAATATGGAGGCGCTACCAAACTTGGAGGAGGGCGCTAGATCTAGAGGGGGCGCCTAGCTTGGGCCCACTCTAAAACCCTAAAAGCAATCTCAAAGGAACTCTTGGTCAAAACCCTAGATCTAAGGGTGTAGATGCATTAAGACATGGATCAAGCACCTAAGCCATGGATTGAAAAGTAATCTAAGGGTGTAGAATGGTTGAGATGGGTGCAAAGTCAAATACCTATATCTAGTGGTGGAGATCTAATCTTGGCCATTGATCTTCAAGGGGTTGGGGTTGCTCCTCAACTATATAATGGGGGTCTCACTCCCTCATTTCACAACATATCTTATGCTATTGTTATGCTGCTGAAATCTTTCCCCATTCTCCTTTCATATTCTCTCAAACATTTGGCCCAAGCCTCTTGCTATTTTTTTTTGTATTGAATCTTGCCCTAGTTGGGCTGTAATAGAAGAAAGCTTTGGAGGGATATTGTGCCGTCATTCTACATTTTATGCATCTTTTGGTGAGGTAACTTGCATATGTACTTATTTGATTTGCATTTGTATTAGCTTAGATAGCTCTCCACAAAGTATTTTGTGGAGGGATTTGTAAGTAGAAGTATTTCTGCTTCCATTTGTGAGTGATTTAATAAGATTTATCAAAGTATTTTGGTAGATTTATTGGATACTCACCTCTTTGCTTACATTTTGCAGCTCTTTCATAAGTTTATTTACAGGTTTTCCAAGCTAAGGACATCCCCCAAGGGTTTCTTTTTTCAAAATTTCATTTTCGGCCATTTTTCTTTTCCTATCCTGAAACTGGGTTTTATTCACTGTATAGTGAATACAACTCTTGTTTTAGGGCTCTCACCCAATATATATTAGTATAAGGTTTTAAATCTGTTGTTTATAAGTCATTTTCAGCCTAAAAACGTTCTTTTCTAACAATTTAAATTTCAGTTTTTCCATTTTTTAAAGTTCAGATATTGCTGTAAATTTTCTGGGTTTTACACTAGTTTATGCTAACTTTCTGTTTTAGTTTTCTGCAGTAATTTCCAGCAAGTAAAGTTGCTGGTTTTTTGCAGGTTTATGCACAGAAAGAGGGGGTTATGCTGCCCTAAATTGCCCAGAAAAAAACCCAAAAAAATTTGGTCCAAAAGAGGCCTTAAACTACACTTCTTCTTCTCTTCTAAAGGATTGTAAACCCCAAAAGAGAAGTTCTCTTTGGGGTATTCTCTGCTGTAAATCTGTATATGAGTAGTGTAGAGATAGCTGCTTAGATTTATTTTATTGCAAGTTATTTTTCTGTTTACCCACCTATCTCTGTGACAGACCACCATCTCTGTTACAGAGATTGTTGTGTGGTTAAGATAATCAGTTTTATTTTTCTGTTCACCCACCATCTCTGTTACAGAGATTGTTGTGAGGTTAGTTTATTGTTTTAGCTAGTTCTATTTTCTTTTCAAGTTCTATTTTCTGTCAAAGGGGTAATCATACAACCCACCTATCCGGTGTATCCTCTATCCACTTGTCATCTCCCTTTAGGGACTTCAAGTTGGGTATGAAAAGCAGGAGAAGTGGGGGCTTAGTTTAATTAAAACAACATTTTTTTTTTGTTACAAACACATTTTATGTTTCAGTCCAAGATCAAGTACCAGCACCTCCCATAAGGGATACCGCTTGGTTGATCTTGTTGATAGTTTAAAATTAACCTTGCATGCTAATCACCAAGATTAAAATTTACCCTTAAAATTAATCAACAACAACTTCACTAGCCCCTGTTCCTCTACTCGGTTATCACCCTTCGGGGTACTCATGAGATATGACAAGGGATAGAGGAGTCTTAGTTTAATAAGCATCCATCTAGCTGTTTTTCCTGTTGATTAAAAACTGTGACTCGGAAGCGACTTGGGGTAGAAGACCGTGGGGGGTCTCTAGGCGTTCTACGTCCTCCTTGTTGAGCACCGGGCCATTGGGGTTTGACCTGGGAGCTACGGGTGGGCTTTGCTCCTACTTTGTTGAGCGCACCAGCATTCCCTCTTTGACTTGAGAAGTACTAGATTGGGGTAGTCACACCACCGGTTCGAAAACTAAACTTCAAGAGGAAAAACACTAATAAAATTTATTAAAATTTACAAGAGACATTGCAAAACGTCCTACAAACACAGGTCACTGCTATTTATCTTTGCCTTGTTGTTCAAGGTTTTCACTGCAATCACTTTCACATTTTATTTCACTGCAAGCTTTTCATTTTTCAGTTACAAGTATTTCCTTTCAGTTTCGCAAGTTCTTGTGGTGGCATCTTTAATTCATTTGATTCAGTAATCACTTTGTTTAGTAATCTGTAGATATTGTGTAACACAGTTGATTCATTTCGTTTCAACATTTTTGGGTAATAACTTAATAATTGTTTCATTTAAGCAATCTGTTCATAACATCTGATACAACTGTGGATACTGCTTAACTGCTCACTCAATATTGTTCATATTGTTCATAGTATTCATTTGTCCATATTGTAACCTGGTTTGATTGGGATAACACCTAAACTGTGGGTTAATTAATTTAGATTTCAATTTTACTTGTAAATTTGTAAAGTTGTAATTTATCTTTAGACTCCATTTTGTTAATAGGCACTAGTCTTCATTTATCTCAAGGTCTGCTTGTCATTAAAAGGAAATATTTGCATTTGCATGATGCTTGTCATTCCTTGGGTAATATAAAGTCTTAGCCTCACAATCTTAATAAAAAATCCCTTTAACTAATAGTTAATAAACTTAGGAATATTTTCCTGTAGGGACTACCCCCCTTGGCTCTGTTGGGATTTGGCCTAAACGGAGGAGTTGGTAGACTGTGGTGACAGTGGTCCCCAGCTCTCGCTTGCCCCCAAGGACACACATAGCAGGTTGTGACTTTCCTGTTCCTTAAAGTGTGAATTAGGCGGCAACAGGCGCCAAAAGATGTTGTCCGCCGATTGCACACCAGTAACATAAATCTTTCGAAAGTTGTCTCCTCACTTGAGAAAGTGGGAGAGGTGTGACCTTGGGGACAAGCACAGAGCCAGGTACTATCACCTACTCCTAGCTCCTCCGTTTAGGCTAACTCCTAACGAAGCCAAGGGGTGTAGTCCCTAACAAAGAGTTTCTAAGGCTCGATGTGTTTAAGTTAATTTTGTGAAAGTGATGCGGATGGGTGTTGTTTAGGAGTTTGTTTATGATGAAGATGATTACAACTATAAAAATTTGAACACAAAACAAAGGCAATCCACGTTGTTGTACTAGATTAAGAGATGAATAATATATCAAGAACTTACGGAAATAAAATTGCATCCACAGATAAAGATTTTATAAGCCAAGGACAAATGGTCCAGATTAATAACGAATGAAATGACAAACCGGTGCCTTGTGGAGTCGAAGCTCTGCGATGCTTGAAAGATAACAAAAGTACAAGTCTTGAAATAATGCTAGTGAATGTGTTATGCGATTGCTCTTGGTATGTTTTAAATATTTTAATGGTCTTGTTTATTATGGCCTGAAAAAAGGTATCAAAGACCAACTAGAAAAGTGTTCGAAGTCATTCTGTTCTAGACATGTCGCCCTGTGAAGTATCCCGGGCTGGTGCCTTGGAGGATTTACCAGCTAGCCGTGACTCTAAGACAACGGGGAGTTCCGGCGCCCTTACTGAGAATAGACTTGAACGCTTTCTAGAACGCTGGTGCGTTGGTTAAGGGTAAAATTTTATTATGTTGTTATTGTGAGCTTAGCAAGTCCGTTCACTGTTCTGAGTACGAGCCCAATTATGAAAGTCGACAGAGTATACTAGGTGAGGGATGGCAACAAAGTAAATTAATTAAAAGGGGAATGTGAGTTGCAAAATTTTATTAAAAGAATTAATTAAAACCCTCTGACAGAGAGCGCTCTTGACTTTGTCTTATGACGAAAGTTCAAGAGTCTTATCTACTCTATATGCCTATGTGCAAGGATGATGCAAAAATTAATATGCTCTTCGATAGAGAGTGCTCTTGACTTGGATTCCGGCAAGTTCAAGATGCTTAGATATTAATTAGTAAATTAAACAAAGCAAAAATACATAAAATTAAAGAAAAATTAAACAAACTCTCCGATAGAGAGCACTCTTGATCCACCTTACGGTGAGATTAAAGAGATTTTTGTTCTTTTTATTTTTGCAATATTATATCAAATAATAGCAAACAAAATTAAACTAAAACTAAGTAAGGAAACAAGAAACTTTTCTTTTTCTAACTTTTATGAAAGCAAACTTTTTCAATAATGAAACTACTTTTTCCTATTCTACTCTAACAAATTACTCTACAAGCATGCCAACATGAAAATGAAAAGAGACGATACAAGCTTCCCCCAAATGGGGGAAGAGGGGTGTGGGAGCCTTTATCCCACTTGCTTTTTATTAACTCTTTTACAATGCTTTCTTTGATTTTGCTTTTTTGCCTCTTCCGAAAGAGCGGGGTGAGAAAGGGAAAGAGAGAAAAGGGAATATTTTGGTCTTTTTGCTCTTTGCTTGCTTCTTGGTTTGCCTTTAGCCTTTGGGCTTTTGTTGATTTTTCTTGAAAGTAAGAGCTTTAAACACTTGAAACATTATATGTTAATCAAAAATTAAAAGAAACAAAACTACAAACTAACTCTTAAAAAGGGGGTAAACTTCTACGGTGAAAATGGAGGAAAGAGAGAGGAGAAAATGATATGAAACGGAAGAGAAGAAGGGCAAAAAGAGGGCTGTCCAAAAGGGTAAAAGAGAGCTGCAAACTAACAAGAAGAGGGCTGCAAACTGAGTGAAGAAAGGGGAAAAGAGGGCAGCGAGAAGAGAAGAAGATGAGTAAGCCAAACAAGGCAAGAGAAGAGAAGCCAAAGGATGGAAAAATGGAGACTAGGGCTTCCTAAAGTAACCGGTAACCAAAGTAAAGATTTCTTGTGGATGGAACACAAGAGAGAAAGAGACACTCCCAACTTTCTTTTTTATATTAAAAGAAGACGATCCCTGTAGGTTCTGCAATCACAAAGTGTTAAACAAAATTGGTTGCTTGAAGCTTGGGATAGAAGCAACTGAGCTCACACCCTTCTTCAACTTGTGAAGCATGATAGCACACTGTTGTTCGCCGATTGCACACCATCAGCAGAAATCTAATGAAAGTTGTCTCCTCACTTGAGAAAGTGGGAGAGGTGTGACCTTGGGGGCAAGAACAGAGCTAGGTAATGTCACCTACTCCTAGCTCCTCCGTTTAGGCTAACTCCTAACGAAGCCAAGGGAGGTAGTCCCTACAAAAGAGTTTTCTAGGGCTCTTAAGCTGTTAAAGTGTTTTACTTAGTTGCGGATGCGGATGGATGTTACTTAGGAGTTTGTTATGATTAGAAGTGTTTGTTTATTATGTGAATGACAATTAATCAAAAGCAATCCACGTTGCTAACAAGAGATTACACAGATAAGCAAAGATTCCAGACTTTTAACTAAGGATTCAGAGATAGCAATTAAAATGAACCACAGACGATTGATCAAGATAGATAATTATTCTCAACTTTAACCAAGGACCAATGCCTTATGGAGTCAATGAAAATGCACGAATAAAATGAAAAGTCTAGGAATTAAGCTAGTGAGTATTAGATTGTGCGAATGCTCTTGGTAGGTTCTAAAAGATTTTAATGGTGATCTTGCTTAAGGTGTCTGGAAATCCTAACCGGAAATACCTTCAGTGGCGCCGTTCGAAGACATGACGGACCTGTCTGGAAACACAGCTAGGTGTTCAATAACTTAACCAACTGTGTCCAGATTGGGTTGCCCGGCGCCCACGCTTGGAATTTGCCCACTTGCCTGAGTATTTAGTCGAGACAACGCCGATGCGTTGGTTATGGGATAAAAGTTTTAATTTTGTTTCTCTTGTGCGAACTTAATAGGTCCGTTCACCGTTCTGAGTACGAGCCCAACCCGAAAGTTGGCAGAGCATACTAGGTGAAGGATGATCAACGAAGTTAATTAATTAGAGGGGTGTGTGTGTTGAAAATTTTATTAAGACAATTAATTAAACTCTCCGACAGAGAGTGCTCTTGACCTTGTCTTATGACAGAGGTTCAAGAGTCTTATCTGATCTAGATTCCTAATGCAAGGATTATGCAAGACTAAGGATGATCTCCGATAGAGAGTGCTCTTGACTTGTGTTTCTGCAAGTTCAAGAATCTTACTTATTGATTAATTGATTAAGCACTTAATGGAAAAATAACAATGATCTACCCAAGAGTCTCTTTCAGGCTTCTTAGGGCCCTAATCGGGAAAGCAAGAGGGTAAGTATACTACGAGAAATATGCCACATTCAACATGAATAATAAAGACAATATTTCTTAACTTGCTTTATGAACAACAAAATAATCAAATATGCACTTCCTAACTAAGATTAGATGGTTATACTACACTACTCTACTATTAGCAATCAAATTGGAAAAACATGAAAATGAGACGATACAAGCTTCCTCCAAATGAGGGAAGAAGGGTGTGGGAGCCGTAATCCCACTCGCTTTTTATTAATTTACAATTTTCTGACTTGTTATTTGCCTTTTCTTGGAAGAACAGGGAAGAAAGGGATGGAAAAAGAGGGGAAAAGTCTTTTTGTTCTTTTGCACTTCTTGTTTGTTCTCTTGCTTGCTTCTAGCCTTTGGGCTTTCCTCGGTTTATCCTGCAAATAATAGCTTAAAACATTTTACACGTTATGCATTTGTTAAGACTTTAAAGACAAACTACTAACTAAAATCTCGAAAAAGATGACAAAAACCAGCAATGAAAAAAGAGGAAAAAGAGAGAAGAAAAGCCAAAAAAGAGGAGAGAGAAAAGGTGAGAAAGGGGGCTGTCCAAAAGCAAAAAGAAGGCTGCAAAACAGTAAAAAAGAGGGCAGTGAACAATCAAAAGAGGGCTGCCCAAAAATGAGAAAACTAGGGTCAAAAAACTAGGACAAAAGATGGCTGTCCAAGAAGAAGAAAAGGGGCTGCAAACTAAAGTAAAAAGAGGGCAGCGAAGAAGAAAAAGTAGAGGCAAGGCAAACAAGGCAATGGGGAGGAAGCCTAAAGGTTGAAAAAATTAAACTAGGGCTTCTTAAGTGACCGGTAACCAAAAGAGCATCAATTTTATGGATGGAACCAAAGAGAGAGAGTTAGACTCCCAGCTTTCTTTTTGTATTTTAAAGAAGAAGATCCTTGTAGGTCCTTCAATGAAAGTGTTAGATTCAAATGGTTGCTTGAAGCCTGGGATAGAAGCAGCTGAGCTCACACCCTTCTTCAATCTGTGAAGCCTGATAACACACCACAACTTAATACAAACGTAAGATCAAAATAACATGCTAGTATGCTAAGAAAATTGAATCATGATCAACATTACGTATATACTGATTACTCATGTCCATCAAGATACTAATCTACTTTGCATAAACAATCAAATTGAAACTACAAATGATTGTTCTACTGGGCCAACAATGGCCTTCTTGAGCTAACAAAAACAATTGATCTCATACAAGCATTAAAGAAATAAGGGTTAGAGACAATATCACCTCAACCATTTAGAAAAGCTAACACATCCAAGAGCTCATAGACCTCCAAAGTCGAATCTTTATTAACAATTCAAAGCAAATGCTTGATACAATTTTCTCGGAGTAACTCTACTACAAAAGTCCCTCTTAATAGAGCTAAAGGAGCCTCTATTTATACAATGAGAGAGTGCTAAAACCATAAAACCAAATTACATAACCTGATCGGCCTGGTCACATAACTGAGAGCCCAGACCTAAACTGAAGAGCTGGGAGTGAGGGGAGGCCTCCACCTAGGCAAGGCGCCCCCACTCCAACCCTAGCCACTGAAAACAACCCAAAACTGATCCTACACGTGTGGAAGGCGCCCCCAGGCTAAGGAAGGGTGTGAATGGGTGAAGTAGGCGTGAGTCTGCAAAGAAAGGCCACCTGTTAGGTTTGGAAACCACATATGCTAGGTATGGAGGAGTCACTACCCAGTGATCATCAGTGCAAGCCTCAGTTCAGCCTCGATCAAAACACCGGATGAATGAATGCTTTCCACCTCACCCACACGTGAGCCTCACTGAAGGAGGCACAATTGATAGGTAGAGATGCCATTTATGCCACTGAATGCTGACTGAAACTATCTTTCGTTAACTCCAATGCTCATTAATGCCCGATGAGATGTCATTTGGCCTTTTATTTCGCTTAATTTGGATTAATTTGGAGAGTTTTAATTTTCTCCAAAATAATCATTTTTTAATAAAAATTCATTTTTTTCCTCAAACTTGACTTTTTTGAGAAAAAGGGCATTGTGTCCAATTACTGATCCGAAAGTTGGATCTGACTGGCTGGCCGATCAAGCATGATTTTTGGCTTAAGGTTACAGCCTTCAATCACTGAAAATGGGGTCCAGATGACCGATTTATTACAAATGGGTTTTTTCCATTTAATTTATGGAAAAATTAACCCAAAAAACTCAGGAAAATAATTTAAAAATTTAAAAATTTAAAAAAATAATTTTTACCCCGTTCGAAAAAGTTTTTTTCGAAATTTTTTTAAAGGTCCTGATGACTTAGAACAAGACCATGCTCTACTCAAATAATGCCTAGTAGGTTTATAACACTCAGTTGGGCTCTAATAACCCCCCAAGGCCCAGAATTCAACATCGGGCATTCCACCTTTGGAGGAAGCGGGAGAAAACCTCGTCAATTATACTCGGCTATAGGCGAAGCATAATTGTCAAGGGCAAAAAACTCCCTGGAATACCTTATTTGAGATTCTACGCCTCAGGAGACCGAACCACTCAAAAAATACCCTACTAGCACATTTTATTACAAACCTCGCGGGGCCATGGTCAAAATTATTCAAATAAAAAACTGACTAGCCAATATTGGCTAGACATGAAGACGGATCAACTGATACATTGGAATCAGACATTGAACATGTCTGTCAACCGGCGGCTCCTCGGGTAACTCAACTATGGTACAAAAAGGTTGGTAACATCTGGCTCCAACTGTGGGACAAGTACTTGCTTGATCTATTGATAAAAAAGAGTGCCTAAGAATCCAGGAATCTCTGGTACCTGCATGTAAACAGAAGTATCTCAGGTCCATGTATATGATAAAAATATGCCATGATGAAATACCAGAAAATATTTTTGTTTTTTTTGAAATAAAGTACATGAAATAAACTTTTTTCTTTTTTAGCATATATAAGTGAAGTATAATACAAATGCTAATATACAAGAGGAAAGAGCTTTGATACAACATTCTACAAAGATATGATACATAACATATGATACAAAAATAAAGTACATAAAATACAACAAGGATGAGTTTAAAAAAGCCCTGGGATGACTCCCTTGTCATCTTGGAGGTTGTTTCGATAAAAGGGCTTCAAGTGTTGGCCATTCATGGGCAGGTTTAATATTTCTCCATCCATAGTGTTAAGGAGAAAAGAATTGGTGCCAGCTGTGTCGCAGATGATAAACGAGCCTTTCCAAAGGCTGTTAAATTTTCCATGCTTCCTAGGCTTCTCCCTTCTCTTATCCCATAAGAGAACAGTATCTCCTATTTGGAAATCTCTCAGCCTGGCTGACTTATCAAAAGTGCCCTTCATGCTTTCTTGATGTCTGAGTGACTGATCAAGGGTAGCTCTTCGGGATTCATCCAACTCTATGATCTGATTGATCCTCTGCTCTATTTCTGCTTGTTCCATGCCATACTCACTTAACATCCTGAAGATCGAAATCTACATGCTGACCGAAAGGGTGGCTGTGAGTCCATACACCAACTCAAAATGTGACTTACCAGTTGAGTTCTTCTTAGTGATCCTATCTGCCCACACAGCATACTTAATCTTACTATCCCATGATCTCTTATTATCTCCCACAGTCTTCTTGAGGATAGACATTAAATTTTTATTGGTGAACTCATCAAGTCCATTTCCCTGTGGGTAATAATCAGATGAGTGGGATAGGATAATGCCATATTTAAAGCATAAGTCATTTACTGCTTCTGAACTAAAGGCTTTGGCATTATCAGTTGTTATTTTGAGGGGAGTTCCGAATCTGGTGATGATTCTTTCCTCGATGAAGTCATTAACAACCTTCTCAGTGGCGGTTTTAGTGGGTATAGCCTCTACCCATTTGGTGAAATAATCGGTTGCTGTGAGAATCCAGCAAAACCCATTGCTGGAGTTATCCTTAAATTTTCCAATAAAATCAAGCCCCCACTGCTGAAAAGGGGCAAGGACGACAACCAGAGTAAGGGGAAGAGCTGCCAACTTCTGCTTCCCAGTGAACAGCTGACACTCCTGGAAACACTTGATATGCTTGTGAGCATCTGAAAAAATGGTTGGCCAATAGTAACCAGCTCTCAAGATTTTGTGGGCAGTTGTATTTGCTGCATAATGGCCTCCACAAAATCCCGAGTGAAACTCAGCTAATATCTTCTTAGAATCCTGTTCGTTGATGCACCTAAGTATGATACCATCTGGGTTCCTCCAACCCAGACCCTCTTGGGTAAGGCAATACCTAGCAGTCTTAAGTCTCAAAGCCCTACGCTTGTGTCCTTTGAGGTGATCAGGGCAGGTGAGATGGAGAAGGAAGAAGATGGTGTCGGAATACCAATGATTATCAAGCTCTTGAAGGGAAAGAGTCATGGTAGGCTGAGGGATATCGTTTTCTGCAATCATTTCAATGGCTTCTTCATTTTTCTAAGTAAGCATTCTAGCAAGGCCTGGTCCCTTGATCAATTTAGTGGGCTTTATTTCCAGGTCATACTCCTAGATCTTGGACACCCATGTACCCCTTATTCCTAAACAATCCTTTTGAGAAAGGATATCCTTAACCGTAGTGTGGGGAACATATCCGATAACCTTGGAATACCCGATATAAGTCCTAAAATGTTTTAAAGATTTAACCAGGGCATAAGCCTGCTTCTTCATGATGGTATACTTTAGTTCGGAATTCTGCAAGGCTCTACTCATGAATGCTATAGGTTGCTCAAACCCTTCGATGTTCTTTTGGAGCAACACATCGGCAATAGTGTCCTCAAAAGCAAATGAGAAGATCATGAAATCCTTCGCGTGATCTGGGCTGACTAAGACTGGAGACCTGGTAATGGCATTCTTTATCGAATCAAAGGCTTTCCTTCCTTCAATGGTCCACACAAACTTGGCATTTTTCTTAAGTAAGGCTTGCATAGGCTTCATTAATTCGACCAAGTTTGGAATGAATCTTCTGATAAAATTTATATGACCATTGAAGGACTGAAGGGCTTTAACATTCTTAGGAAGGGGAATCTTCTTTATGGCCTCTACTCTTTCAGGATCAATTTTGACACTGTCCTTGTTGATGATGTGTCCTAAGAGTTGGCTTAAGGTTAGAGCCTTCAATCACTGAAAACGGGGTCCGGATGACCGATTTATTACAAACGGGTTTTTTCCATTTAATTTATGAAAAAATTAACCCAAAAAACTTAGGAAAATAATTAAAAAATTAAAAAAAATAATTTTTCCCTGTTCGAAAAAGATATTTTCGAATTTTTTTTAAAGGTCCTGATGACTTAGGACAAGACCATGCTCTACTCAAATAATGTCTAGTAGGTTTATAACACTCAGTTGGGCTCTAATAACCCCCAAGGCCCAGAATTCAACATCAGGCATTCCAGCTTTGGAGGAAGCGGGAGAAAACCTCGTCAATTATACTCGGCTATAGGCAAAGCATAATTGTCAAGGGAAAAAAAATCCCTGCAATACCTTATTTGAGATTCTACGCCTCAGGAGACCGAACCACTCAAAAAATACCCTACTAGCACATTTTATTACAAACCCCGCAGGGCCATGGTCAAAATTATTCAAATAAAAAACTGACTAGCCAATATTGGCTAGACATGAAGACAGATCAACTGATACACTGGAATCAGACATTGAACATGTCTGTCAACCGGCGGCTCCTCAGATAACCCAACTATGGTACAAAAAGGTTGGTAACACACACCAAAACTCAATACAAAATTGAGATCAAAATTACATGCTAGTATGCTAAGAAAATTAAATCAAGATCAACATTACGTATTACTAACTACTCATGTCCATCATGATACTAATCTACTTTGCATAAAGAACGAAATTGAAACAACAATTGATTATTCTACTGTGCCAATAATGGCCTTCTTGAGCTAACAAAATAATTGATCTCATGCGAGTATTAAAGAAATAGGGGTTAGAGACAATATCACCTCAACCATTAGAAAGCTACCACATGCAAGAGCTCATAGACCTCCTCCAAAGTCGAATATCTTTATTAACAATTCAAAGCAAATGCTTGATACAATTTTCTCAGAGTAACTCTACTACAAAAGTTCCATCCCTATAGAGCTCAAAGAGGCTCCATTTATACAAAGAGAGTGTTGAATTTTCATATGCTAAGCTAGATCATTAGTATTTCATTTCGATTTCATAACAAAAGCATATAAACAGGATCACTGAAAGATAGACAAGCACAACCATACAAAAGGAACACAAAGATTTATCCTAGGAAAACCCTAAAGGGAAAAACCTAGCAAAAGCTTCCTCAATATAGATGCCCCAAAAAAAGATAAAAGGTAAAACCAACAAGGAGATCAAAGCCTGATCCTCCTCCTTCTCCAGCTACTCTTCTCTTCTCCACTAATGCGCTACACAAGTGAGTGTCTGTGCTCCAAATGAGGAGCACTACACCTTTATTTATATTCATCTGTTCACTTAAGTTAACTCATCCACCATGTAGGCTCGAGTTAAATCATGTAGGCTCAAGTTACACATGTAGGCTCAAGTAACCACACTGGGGTGCTAATGACCCACCTTTACAATTAGAGGGGACTACCTCATGACTCTTATTAGTTCTTCCGATTAGGAGCATCGGGGTACAAAGTAATACAAGTGGTTCTCCCGATAGGACCATCGGAGACCACAAAAAGATACATATAGAATATTCTTCGAAGTTACAATATTTCAACACTCCCCCTTAACAAGAAGGGTATTCTATAACAACATCAACAACAACAATAATAGCAGAGAGAGAGATATGACATCATCAACATCATCAGGGTAACACATCTATAAATCATTGGAAGCTTTTCAACATCATGTAGTCTTCATCTTCAATCTTTAGTCTTCATCATTATTAACACTTTGACCGCTTCGATTAGCAACATCTTCAGCATTTTGACCTTTCGATCAACAACATCATCTTCAGCACTTTGACCTTTCGATCAGCAACATCTTCAGCACTTTGACCTTTTGATCAGCAACATCTTCTTCAGCACTTTGACCTTTCGATCAGCAACATCTTCAGCACTTTGACCTTTCGATCAGCAACATCTTCAGCTCTTTGACCTTTTGATCAGCAACATCATCTTCAGCACTTTGACCTTTCGATCAGCTGCAACGTCATCATCATCATATTTTGATCTTTCGATCAGAGTCATCATCATCAAACCATCATCATCATCAAAACATCAAAAGCATCATCATCATCACATTCTGATCTTTCGATCAGAAACATCATCATCATCACACTCTGATCTTTCGATCAGGAACATCATCATCATCCCATTCTGATCTTTCGATTAGGAACATCATCATCATCGCATTCTGATCTTTCGATCAGAAATATCATCATCATCGCATTCTCGACAACCGAAGTCACCGGATTGATTACGGGATAATCAGTCCCTTTCATTTTAGGACTAAGTCCAAGGATGATGCAATCCTATCATGTTCTCGAGTACCGAGGTTCAAGGATGATACAATCCTACCATCTCGATGACCGAAGTCACCGGATCCATTCTGAACCGAGATTCACGGATGATACAATCCTACCACGTTCTCGAGTATCGAAGTCACCGGATCCATTCTGAACCAAAGTTCAAGGATGATACAATCCTACCATCTCGATGACCGAAGTCACTGGATCCATTCTGAACCGAGGTTCAAGGATGATGCAATCCTACCATCTCGATGACCTAAGTCACCGGATCCATTATGAACCGAGGTTCAAGGATGATGCAATCCTACCATCTCGATGACCGAAGTCACCGGCTCCATTCTGAATCAAGGTTCAAGGATGATGCAATCCTACCATCTCGATGACTGAAGTCACCGGATCCATTTTGAACCGAGGTTCAAGGATGATACAATCCTACCACATTCTCGATGACCGAAGTCACCGGATCTATTATGGACATATGTCCCGGGATGATACAATCCCTCTTCATTCTCGAGGACCGAAGTCCCCGGATCACTTTAGGGCAAGTGCCCAAGGATGATACAATCCCACTACATTCTCGAGGATCGAAGTCCCCGGATCACTTTAGGGCAAGTGCCCAGGGATGATACAATCCCACTGCAACATCACTACTCCCCCTTTCGGGGAAGGTCTTTCCGAACCACACCAAGCTTGTCTCGAAAGTGTTCGAACTTTACTCGAGACAGAGGCTTTGTCAGCACATCAACAACTTGTTCATCAGTACTCACATACTGGAGCTTTATGGCTCCTTTCTACATCATATCTTGAATGTAGAAATACCTGATTTCTATGTGCTTCGATCTGTCATGGAATACTGGGTTCTCTGTCATCTTTATACAACTTTGATTGTCACATAGAATCACGGTAGTATCCAACTCTAGGTTGAATAATCCTGACATCAGCTTCCGAAGCCATATAGCTTCACAACTAGCAGAGCAAGCTGCTATGTATTCTGCTTCGGCTGTGCTCAGAGCAACACTGGACGGTTTTATGCTAAACCATGAAATCATAGCAGATCCCAAACTATAACATCCACCTGATGTGCTCTTTCTATCTGAGATACTTCTAGCCCAATCTACATCTGTATAGCCATACAATCTATACTCATGGCTACCATCATAGTATAGACCAAAATCTATAGTCCCTTTCAGATATCTCATCACATGCTTTGCAGCTGTTAGGTGAACACGTCTAGGTTGAGCTAGATACAGACTCAAGGTGTTCACAGCAAAACAAATGTCTGGTCTGGTATTTGTTAAGTACATCAATGACCCAATAATCTGTCTATATTGAATCACATCCACTAACTCTGATGAGTCATTAACTAACAACTTCAGGTTGGAATTCATGGGTGTGGCCATGGCTTTGTATTCCAACATATCGAATCTTTTCAATATCTCTACTGCATACTTTCCCTAGTTGAGAAAGATTCCTTCTGAATTTTACCATACTTTCAGACCTAGGAAATAATGCATTAACCCAAGGTCTTTCATCTCAAATTCTTCTGCTAGTTTCTTCTTGCTTTCCATAATCTGTTTCTCATTCCCTGTCAAGAATAAGTCATCCACATATAGTAGTAGGATGACAGGTTCATCTTCTACAACCTTGAGGTAAAGGTTAGGATCAACTTTGCTCTTGGTAAAGCCCATGTTCGACAAGAAACTATCTATCCTTCCATACCAAGCTCGAGGAGCTTGTTTTAGGCCATACAGGGCCTTCTTCAACTTGCATACGTGAGTATGTCTATCTTCAACTTCAAATCCTTGTGGCTGCTCTATGTATACTTCTTCTTCAATCACACCATTCAGGAAGGCTTGTCTTTACTTCATCATGGAAGAAACTACCATGATAGTTCTGAAGGAAGTGTACCTTGCTTCCTGGAGTAAGTGTCACTTCAGAAACCTCTAGCCACAAGTCTTTCCTTACTTCTATCAACAACATAATTTATCTTGCAAATCCATTTGGAAGATACCACATTCTTGTTTTCTGGTTTAAGTACTATATCCCAAACATCAATCTAGTATTCTTTCATCATAACATCTTCCATGAGTTCTTCTTGTCAGGTCATCAACATATCCTAGTGTTCTGCATTCAACCTTGAAGGTTGGAACCCACTTTACTCTTGGTAAAGTCTCGATCCATCAGGAAGTTGTCCATCATGTCGTACCATGTCGAACTCAAATATCTTCTGTAGTCACTCCCCCTAAAGTGGAGTATCATCTTCCTTCTTCATTCTGTACAGGTGGTTCTATGCTTGATATATACTGGTTAATAGAGTATGTCGTGTCATAGTCTATTCTTTCTGAGGCAAATCACGAACCTTGCTTTGTACACTTATCCTTGTAGATCCATATGGAAGATACTACATACTTCCCTTTATGTCTCGAAGTCATATCGTATACATCATTCCCCATGATCAACTGTTATTCTTTGATCATAGCTTCTTTCATAGCATTCTTTTCTTCATCTTGAGTTATCTCTTGTACCCATGGTGGTCTTCATCCTTCGAGGTGGATCTACCGCTATCTGAAGCTCTTTCTTCCGTCATGGTGTCTCTGACCCTGGGAGCTTCAGATTCATGTTTATTGGAGTGAATCTTGAATTGTCATCACTTGTTTTTCGGAACAAGTCTCATCCTTCTTTTCTTGTAGGAGGTTGTACAGGACCTTTCCTACAATTCAAATGCACAAGTCGCATGGTTAGAACTATTTCATAAAACATATGCATTACGACAAATTCTTATGCATCATGCAACTGTTTAGCCAATACAACATTCATCCATATCTCACGGAAACTTTCTAGATGCCTTCCATCTCTACCATGACATTATTGAGATTGTGCACTAATCCAATATGTCAGCAAAGATGTTTCATTCTAGATAAGTAGCAATGGAGAGTTGTATAGCACCATGAGCTACTTACCCATCACATGCATATTAGTAGTATACTGTCGTTAATGCAAACATTCTATCATGCATAATACATCAACTGAATATAAACGAATGCATAACAAAAACAATATCATGAAATGGCAATGGAATACTTATCTTTATTTGTTTCGTGGGTAGACTCCTTCTTGATCTTTCCGCTTCATCATCTTCTTCATTCATGACTTCATCATTTCTTATCCAAACTCTCAAGATAGATAAGAGGTTCTTCAAGAATCGAGTCCTTCAAATTCCTCATCGCTTGAGGGATCTTCTTTCGATGGTGAGAGCTTGTTCTTCAATTGCTCCCATCTTCTCTTCTCTTCTTATGAGTCGAGCTTCTTCTTCTTCCCAGAGTTTGCTAAAAGTAATCACTTCCTTCTGGCACACATTCCTCGAATGAATGAATCCCATGATCCCGGGAGGCCATTCAAGGTGGACATCACCACTACTGCATTATTCACTTCTTTTACCGCTACAAGTTTTTCTTTGATTTGAGAGACCCTTGTAAAGTATGACTGCATGGTCTCTTCACATTCTTCAACTGGTTTCTTAAGGTCATATTCCGATTTCTGTTCTTCCCTTCAAATAGCTTGGTCAAGGAATCAAACATCTTTGGTGTCTTTAAGGAAGACACTTGTAGTACAAGTTGATTCGTGACTGAATCAACAATGATCTTCTTGGCCTTGACCAAGTTCTTCTTGTGTAAGGCTTCTAGCCTCATCTCCCTCTGGAACTGGAACCTCTATACTCATGTAGGTGTCCAATCCATTTTCTTTAGAGAGATCAATAACTTCCAGGCTTGGAAGTTGTCAACTTCACCAAGCTTATCATCAATCTGATGTGATAGATCACTTTGAAATGAGAACCTCAAATGCAAATAGCAAAAGATTAGATCTTACCGATTTGAGGTGTTCGTCCTGCTTCCAGAGCTGGCTGATCTAGGGTTTGTCAGAGAAACTCTAATTTTCAAAACTTGGAATCTTTTAGATCTGATTGGATAGAAAGATAGATCTCTTCAAATGGAGCTGTCCAATGTACTCCTTTTCTGAAAACAGTGGAGGGAAGCACTCAGAACAGGAAGCCCTAGTTTTCCAATTTCTTCTGCAGAAATGCATGTCACTGCTTCTGTGATATCTCCGAAATCACTGCTCCTCTATGTCTGCAATTTCTCACTGAGGTAACCTCGCATGTACTTGATCCAACACCACAGGTTTCAGCAGAATTGGTTTCACCAATTGGGATTTATGATCATTTTCCCAAGGTGACCTATTACAGGATTGTTCAGAACAGCGAAGTTGTACGGCCTGCCACGTGTCACTGTTTCATCTTCTGGTTCTGAACTTTGGACCACAGAAATTACAGTCCGTGCGCTTTCTGGAACATCTTCAGGAATTCCATTTGGACCTCTGTAGCCCAAGCTATAGCAATTCTCCCTAGGTGTCCTGTTTAGGGATGAATTCTGGAAGAGGATAGAACCCTAACTTGGAGGGATCATATCTCCCAGAATATAGCGAATATGAGGTTGAATTTGGGACACAGTGTACATCAGGGTTTTATCTTCGGCCTCTGCAATTTTCAGCTCTTTAACCTTCGCCAATATCGGGATATAGCTAATGTACCAAAACTTAGCGGTTTTAGTATTTAGGGTTTGACTAGCTTGGGGTCAAACTAAGGTTTGACTTTCCCGGAGTTTCACCCAACCAAAAATCTTGATCGAGGTCTCTAAACTTCGATTTTGATGAGGAGAGAAATCCTATGCCAGGCTCACTCAAAAATTCTTCTTCTGCAAGAAGCCCTAATTTCCCGCACCGAAAACTGAAAATGCTCGGAATTGAATTCCGCTTCGACAGAAAGATGCGCCCTTCAATGGAGAGTTAGCCTAGCCTTCTTTTGCTGATTGATTGTGGAGAGAGAACCAAAAGTAAGAAGCCCTAGATTCTGTAGCTGCACAATGTCTTCTTTCAGGGTGGCTCTGATACCATGTTGAATTTTCATATGCTAAGCTAGATCATTAGTATTTCATTTCGATTTCATAACAAAAGCATATAAACAAGATCATTGAAAGATAGACAAGCACAACCATACAAAAGGAACACAAAGATTTATTCTGGAAAAACCCTAAAGGGAAAAACCCAACAAAATCTTTCTCAATATAGATGCCCCAAAAAACGATAAAAAGTAAAACCAACAAGGAGATCAAAGCCTGATCCTCCTTCTCCAGCTACTCTTCTCTTCTCCACTAATGTGCTACACAAGTGAGTGTGTGTGCTCCAAATGAGGAGCGCTACACCTCTATTTATATTCATTTGTTCACTTAAGTTAACTCCTTCGACATGTAGGCTCGAGTTAAATCATGTAGGCTCGAGTTACACATGTAGGCTCAAGTAACCACACTAGGGTGCTAATGACCCACCTTTACAATTAGAGGGGACTACCTCATGACTCTTATTAGTTCTTCCGATTAGGAGCATCGGGGTACAAAGTAATACAAGTGGTTCTCCCGATAGGACCATCGGGGACCACAAAAAGATACATATAGAATATTCTTCGAAGTTACAATATTTCAACAGAGAGAAGGCTCAAACCCTAAAACCAAACTCCATCAAATGAGGGCCAATCCCCAAGATTTAGCAAACTCGGCATGTAACTGAGAGCCCAGACCTAAACAAAAGTTGGTGTGAGTGAGGGGTGGCCTCCACCTAGGCAAGGCGCCCCCACTCCCAACCCTAAACTTCGAAAACCATCCAATAGAGAGCCCACACGTGTGAAGGCGCATCATTGAGGAGAGAAGGGCATGAGCATGAGGATGGAGGCGTAAGCTTGAAGGAAGAGTTATTTGGTGATGATGGGTGCCAAAAACCTTAGGGTTTGCACAAAACACTTCCTGCATTTAACACCTTGCTCCGTAATTAACATCAAACCAATCATAGCCTTTCAAATCACCCAACTCGTGAGCTTAGCTGAAGAGGACGAGTTTACTAACTGAATGTGACTTTAATGCTCTCCAATTGTTGACTGAAGAGGATTTGTGTCAAGTTGAATCATCATAAATGCCCACTGCCATGTCATTTAGACTTTTACTTTATTCAATTTGGTTTATTTTGGAGAGTTTTTTATTTTCTCCAAAATATTCATTTTTAATATTTTAATTAATAATTTCTCCGTAAATGACTTTTTTGAGAAATTATTAATTATGAGGTTGAATGAACATCTGAAACTTGGGGACAACTAGCTGGTTGATCATTGATGATTTTTGGCTTAAGGTTAGAGCCTTCAATCACTGAATTCGGGTTTCGGATGACTGACATATTACGAGTTGAAATTTTTCCATTTAAACTATGGAAAAATTTAATTAAAAAATTAAAAAATTAAAAACCCAAAATCCAACGCGTCCGGTAAAATTGTTTCGAATTTTTTTTTGAGGGTCCTAGTGACTTAGGACATGAGAATAGTCTATTCTAATAATGTCTAGTACGTTTATACATACCCAGTTGGACTCTAATAACCCCCCAATGCCCAAAATTCAAAATCGGGCATTCCAAATTTGAAGGAAGCGGGAGAAAACCTCGTAGATTATACTCGGCTATAGGCAAAGTATAATTGACAAGGGCAGAAAACTCCTTGGAATACCTTAGTTGAAATTCTACGTCTTAGGAGACTAAACCACTCAAAACACCCTACTAGCACATTTTATTACAAACCCCATGGAGACATGGTCATAATTACTTAAAACAAAAACTGACTAGCCAAAACTGACTAGGCACAAATGGAGGATCATCTGATACACTAGAGCACAAACATTTTTCACGTTTGTCAAATGGCGGGTCCTCAGCTAATCCAACTATGGTACAAATAAGTTGGTAACACAGTGCTTGGGATGCAAAGATATAAGCTTTCAATATGTTTGTGAGATCATTTTGCAAGTGTTCATTGTAAATTTTATAAAGTTTTAGTGATCTTGATTATTATGGCTAAGAACACAAGGTATCAACCGGAAGATATACCTTCAGTGGCTCCTCTCAATGACATGTCGGACATCCAAGCTAGGTGTCCAAAGAACTTAACCAGCCTGATTGAACTCTGAGACAACGGTTTGTTCACGCGTCACTAGCAAGAATTTTCCCACTACCTCAAGTATTTATCGACAACTCCGGTTCGTTGGTTATGGGGTGAAAGTTTTATTAATGTTTTCACTTGTCCGATTAATCAAATCCAACCACCGTTCTGAGTACGAATCCAACTTTTTAGGGTCGATAGAGCATACTTGGTGGCAGAAAGCAACGAAGTAAATTTTAGAATGGGGGGTGTGAGTTGCAAATTTTAAGTTTAGAGCACATAGCTAAACTCTCTGACAGAGAGTGCTCTTGACTTTGTCTTATGACAAAAGTTCAAGAGACTTTAACTTTTCTATATGCCTAATGCAAGAAAAATGCAAATCTAACTATGTTCTCCGACAGAGAGTGCTCTTGACTTGGGTTACGACAAGTTCAAGAGACTTTGGTTTATTTTAAGAGACAATCAGCTTGTAAATATGAAACCATGTGATAGCTCAAAAATTGTAAAACAACGATTAAAATGCTAATAATGAACTAAAATAGCAATCACTATTCTAAGCATAAAATGAAACCAATTTAGTGAAGTAAATCTAAGCTAGCAAACCACCCAAAAAAAAGGCCACTACAAGAATTCCCCAAATGGGGAAGCTGGGTGTGGGGGATTAAAGACCACAGTCACGAAACTTTTATTAAACTGTTACAATCTTTTGGATTTTCAACCTTTGAAAGAACTTGAAAAGTTAAAATGGATGGAGCCTTAATGGCTTTTACAAAAAAAAAAGACGTGGTTTGTCTTCTTGTTGGGAACAATTTCTTCAATATTTCCAATTCTTTAGACTTGTCTTTGGTTGACCTCTTCTTCAGTATCTGCTCACAACAAACAATGACTCAAGCACCCATTATTCGTTAATAAAATCAAAGTAAATCTAGATGCGAACACAAATGAAAAACTACCATTTTAAAATGCAAAATTTTTTAGTCTTTTTGAAGTAAAACTAGATGCAAAACTTTACACGCAAAGTGGGAAAGAGAAAGGGGGTAAAATGGGGCAAAAGGGAAGCAAAAGGAGGGATAAAAAAAGTGAGGAAAAGAGAAAAAAGGGGAAAGTGAAAAACAGTAAAGAAGGCTGCAAAAGAGAGAGAGAGAGAGGACAAAAAGAGGGCAGCGAAAAGAGAAGAGGAGGGCAAGCCAAACAAGGCAAAAAAGAAGAAGCCAAAGGGTGGATAAATGGAGTTTAGGGTTTCTTGTAGTAACTAGTAACCAAAAGAATGTTTTATCTTGTGGATGGAACACAAGCGAGAGAGCTGCTTCCATCTTTCTTTCTTTTTTAGCAAAAGAGAACGAGCCCTGTAGGACCTGCAATCACAAAATGTTAAACTCAAAAATGGTTGTTTGAAGGTTGGGATAGAAGCAACTAAGCTCACACCCTTCTACAATTAGTGAAGCCTGATAACACATAAACACTCAATACAAGAAGTGAGATCAAAAAATCATATGCTAGTATGATAGGAAAATCAAATCCAGATCAACAATTCGTATTACTAACTACTCATGTCCATCAAGATATTAATCTACTTTGCATAAATAACCAAATTGAGACAACAAATGGCTATTCTACCGTGCCAACAATGGCCTTCTTGAGCTAGCAAATTAATTAAACACATACGAGTATTGAAAGAAAGGAGTTAAAGACAATATCACCTCAACCATGAAGAATTCACCACAATCAAAATCCCATAGACCTCCAAAGTTGAATATCTTTATTAACAATTCCAAAGCAAATGCTGACACAATTTTCTCAGAGTAACTCTACCCCTAAAGATCCATCTGGAATGAGGAGCCAAGCACCTCTATATATACAACAACCTAAGCCCCAGGGGGGGATTCAATGAACTGAAGACGACAAAGCGTGAGCCTGAGTTCACATGAAGAGAGCATGCGTTAGCTGGAACTCGAAGGAGTGATTTGAGGGATTGGTTGATTGGATCCCATGGAGAAGGCGCCACCTCTCCAAGAGAGGTGCGCATTCATCAAACTTCCCCACCAAACCAAAACACCATCAATCTGACTCGCATCTCTTTCACGTGAGGATAGCGCTTTAGCTTGAGAAATTCACGCTAAACAATGAACCAACTCAACGTTACGTTTTTTTATCTCAAGTTAAACTCGCCCTCCATGTCACTCCACTTAATGGTTCACTTAACTTCCACCATCCGCGCGAGGGCCCACTCTCCTTTGTGTGCAAGTTCTCTCTTACCCGATTCGCATGCCATGCATGAAGTGTGATATAAAAATAAAACCAATGCTTTTCTTTGATGTATGGAAGGGGTCCACCCCACTCCCACATACACCATCACACACTATTTTACATTAGCGTGAGCTCTTCATCCTCACGTCACCATTCTTTTGAATTAATTTGATTTCACCTATTTTATCCAAAGTTCTTAAGTCACTTCATGCTAAAGAGAGTCGTCACTTAATGGGGAACCATATGCCAAGTCACCCCACTATTAAAAAATTAATTTTGACTTTTCTAAATTTGGATTTGAGTGCATTTTATCCAATTTTAGCATTGAAATGCTACTATGATGCATTTCTAGCCAAATACTGCCTCACAGGTGCTCCAGCCGCTCGACTGATGGTGAAAGTGGCCCCTGAGGTAAAGATGTTGCTCCGGGCTTGAAAATGAGCCCAACCACACCAAAAACAGACACTGGCTCCTTCATTTATTACATTTTGAATTTTCTCATTTAAACCATTAAAAATGGCTTAAAAAACGGAGAAAATTATTTTTTCTTGGAATCAAACGAAACTCTAGGGGGACCTAGTACATGTTCATATGACTCAGTCGGAATGCCTAGCATGATGAAAAACACTGACACGAAGGCTCTAATAACCTCCTAAGGTCGAAACATCAAGACAACTACCCCAGCTTTGGAGGAGCGAGTGAAAAACTCAGAAATTATTGGTTGTTTGTTCAACAACCAATAATAACCAAGAGAAAAAACACACTAGGCTAGTCGGCTTGATGCCCAAGTCCGGGAAACCGAGCCTTTTACAATCTCCCCAAAGGGGTATGAACATGTATTTTACAAAAAATAAAAAGTTCAACCAAAAACTGGCTAACTCTGAACACATTGAACTTTTGAACTCTGATCTTGAACAAGTGTACCTGTTCAATGCTCTGGCGGCTCACCGAAAAATCCACTAAGTGCAAAATTAGTGGATAACATCTGGCTCCAACTACGGGACGTGAGCTCAATCTAGTCTCTCATGCAAGGAGAGCATACGAGAAAACCAAAATCTCTGGTTTCCATATCCTGTAAAAAATATCTCAACTAGACAAGAAAACCTTAGTAGCACAAGTTTTATGAAAAAGAGCAAATGATCCAAAAGTTGCTTTATTCAAAGAAATGACGAAACTTCAATGAGAAATTCATTTATTTCTAAGTATAGAAAGAAAATGCTTAAGTAAATGCTCACTTTAAGGAGTCTATTTTCCTACTCTAAGCATGATACAAAAAATGTTAGGTGTAATCATAAATCCAATGTAGCCACCTAAGCATTTTATTAATGTAAAAAGGTTTTTCGTTGTCTTTGGTTACCAGCCAAAACAAGAATATTTTATTCAGAAAATGCAAACCTGCGTGATGATCCAGAATGGGCGGGCTGGATGGGAAAACATAGGCATAAATAATGTCGTCAAACTTCTTCCCAAACTGGTAGGTGCTCGCGCAAGCTGCTTCTATCCATGACTGGATAATGCTGATATACAAATCGGGATGATGAGGCAGGTCGACTACTACATCATACTGATCATCAAGGCTTATCAAATCATAACTCATTGTATAAGCCCCAAACTGCTCCAAAACATAAGGAACATCTATATGTGAAGACGATGGCTGAGAAAAAACTTCAACTAGTTGCACCCCATCTGATTCTTCACTATATTGCTTTTCCAAGTCCTCATTACAGATACTCAAATACAACTTTGACTGATCATAGGAAAACTATGACTGCTCTTCTTTACAACTTTCATAAGTTTCAGAATAACAACTCCCCTCGCTGGACACATCATAGATGAGATTCTCAACAATATTTTCAAAAGTATCATAGGTTGGATTTTCAATAAAAGTCCAATAGTCATCATCACCATCTATGTCGGATATGAGAGATGCCTCATCATTGGTATCAAGTCCTTGGCTACACTCCTCATTTTGCTCAAAACAATCTTCTTCAAAAAGTTGGGTTTCAAAGATATCACAGGGGACCCAACTTTCCAAATATTTGTCATCAGGTGGAAAGCATGGAGGATTCCCCATCACACAAAAATTCTAAGATTGGATTTTCAATTAAAGTCTCGTAGTCATCATCCATGTTAGGTGTAAGGGACTCCTCATCACTTGTATCATGCTCTTGACTGTACTCTCTCGCTTGGCTCCAAGTTTCTGTGGCGACAGGATGGAGCTGCCCAACTGTATTAATGTAATCAGGCTCTCTTGAATATTGTTTTGCCTCTATCCAACTTTCTCTGAAAATATTATGCATGTCACCTACATAGTTTATATACTCCGGCTCGCTTGATGATGCTTCAGGACTACAATCCTTCGAAAAACCATGCTCCTGAACATAGCATGCATGATAGCAAGAAGATTCCTCATGAAAGTCTTCACATGTCCTACAAAATGGTGTGTAAGGTTCAACCATGTTAGCAACTTCTAATTGATGAGGAGGCATCAGTTCATGCTTGGGTGCTTTCCTTTGCCAGTTTACTTTTGGAGGGGATGTTCTTGGGACAGGTTGTGATTGTGCCCTCTCCATACTGATAACTTTGTTCTGTATTTCTTTCATCTGGGCCAGATGTTTATCTTCCATTCTTTCAAGTCTCTCCTTCATTTCCATCATTTGTTTTTAATAAGGATGCTCTTCCTTCAAAGAAGTTGAGGGCTTTGAATAACCAGGAAGGTTAGACTCTCCTGAAGACTGCATGTTTTTGTCAATTTTGATAGCCAAACCTTGAGCTTCAAGCAATGCGGTGGGCTCCTCGTCTCTTATCTGATACTGTATTTTGCCACTTAATGCTTCTATGTAATAATCCAAAGTGGAAGCTGTAGGAGGAGCATAAGTAGTAGGGATGGAATTTGATAACTTTGTGAACCTATCGTTGAATTCATCCATGGTTTCCGTATCATATTTCTTCATACTGGCTAAGGCTGCCACTAGATGTCTAGGTTCTTTTTTACTACCAAATCTGTTGAGGAAAGTAGTCTTGAACGCTACCATGGTAGCGAAAGAGTTGTTCGGCAAGTTTTCATACCAGTTTCTAGCTTTACCATCCAAAGATAGAGCAAAAAGGGTCATGTATACATCTTCTTGTTTGTCAACACCCCTGACATAGGAACCACAGTGTCTGGAAAAGTTTATGATATGCTGCTCAGCAGAGGTAGAGGCATCAATGCCATTAAAAGTCATGAGTTTATCAATAGCCTTCTCAGGAACGTCATGGGGTTGACCTGCTATTTGAGTGAAGTTGAGTTGAGTAAAAGACTCACTCATCGTGGAAAGGAAACAATTATTATTTTCAAAATTTTCTAAGTTTTCTTGAAATAAAAGATGGATGTCTGAAATAGACTCATATCCAAGTTCTTCAAGGATCCTACGAGAAGCAAGTTTGTTCAGTCTCCTCCTATAAACCTTTTCAAGCTTGGGGATGAAAATGAGCAAACCTTCAGAGTTTCTTCTAGTTGAATACCCTGAGGTGTTTATTGAAAGTGGAGTCGCCAGGTGGATTCAAGTCTAATTTCAAAGAGTAATTGGACTAAAAATCTTCCAAAAAAGGTGAAAAAACTAAAAAGAAAAAAAGGTCGTCTAAGAACAAAAAGATTTGTCCTCGACAACGACGGCAAAAGATGTTGTCCCCCAAATGCACACCAGCAGCAGAAATCTTTTGAAAGCTGTCTCCTCACTTGAGAAAGTGGGAGAGGTGTGGCCTTGGGGACAAGCACAGAGCTAGGTACTGTCACTTACTCCTAGCTCCTCCGTTTAGGCTAACTCCTAACGAAGCCAAGGCAGGTAGTCCCTAACAAAGAATTTCTATGGCTCAATGTATTTTAAGTGTTTTTGGTGTATGATGACGCGGATGGGTGTTGTTTAGGAGTTTATTACCAGTATAGATCCATTTTAACTATGGCTCTACCAAGCGCCGAGAGGGATCAAGTTCTCTTGAGGTGCAAACCCTATTTAATTTACAAAAATGTCTAATAAGTATTCCTACTCGGGAGGGAAATGACCAACTTGCTTAAGTAATTTCAAAATAGGGTAAATACCACTAGATGAGCTGAGTAACATTAATAATCATTTAATCAAATAGCTTTCCAAAAATTGCTTTACTTGTCTTTCTTTAAAACTAATAATGAATATTAAGAGCAATTAATGAGTAAAATAATCCATATAAAATTTTAAAATCTAGATTTATTGGAATTTGAAAAACATTTTACCATCAAATGAAGATTTTAAACATGTATCCAAATGTTTTTGAGAAATGACCTGTTTTTCTCTATAACTAAAAATGAACATTTACATGTTAGGGTTAACCTTGACTTGGGAATGCGTAAGGATGAAAGTGGTTTAAGGCACATGGTTTTAGTGGCCCATGGTTTCTTGCTAGTTGTATTTGCGTTTAAAGAACCTTATAAATACGGTTGTAATATTCCATTGTAATAGCTATAATTCTGTAATTTATTTTCTATCACTTATTTTATTCCTAACATTATATGTACTTAGATTTCAAGTCAACTAAATTTTAAATTGAAATTTGATATATAATTACATAAATGTGTTTTGCAATTTCGCTAATTTTAAATTAAATTTGATATGTTCTTGGTTTTATAATTTTTTTTTACTACTCAAGTCAATTGAATTTTACTACTAATATTTGTAAGATTGTGAGTATTTCCCTAATATGGTTGTATATTTATATGAGTATAATATTTTCTATTTTTTTAATTTTTTTAATTATAAGCCAACATGTTACAAGTTTTTTTATTTTTTGCTTTTTATTATTATTATTTTTATTGAGCCGACATGTGCCACGTCAACGTTACAGATGAGACACATCTCACCCATTTGAGCTATAGAAAGCACCTCTCGACGCAATGATGAAAAGATCACAGTTTTAAAATTTAAATAGCACAAAGGTATACTTGCAATAATTTAAAGACAACACAACTGATTGATTTAACCAAAGGCATCCATAATGAAATAAAATATGCACTTCAGATATATAAATGAAATGAGCACAAGACCAGTGCCTTATCCGATGGGTAACATAGTCAAAATTGCAGTGCTCGGGATGCAAATATATAAGCGTTCAGTATGTTTGTGAGATCATTTTGCAAGTGTTTTTTGTAAATTTTATAAAGTTTTAGTGATCTTGATTATTATGGCTAAGAACATAAGGTATCAACCGGAAGATATACCTTCCGTGGCTCCTCTCAACGACATGTCGGACCGTCCAATATTTTAGGCTAGGTGTCTGTTAACACCAACCTTGTAGTTGCCTATGTGAGGTGGATCTAGGATGGATGGTAGAGGGACAAGCAACTAAGGAGGTGGAACCAAGACTGCATAGACTTCCAAATGGATGGTTGTCACGCCAATCAAGGCAACCTTCACTTTATGTGTCTTATCCCAAGACAACAAAGGGGGAGACCCAGATCTATTCCTGACAGGAGAGATCAAACCTAGACACCAGATCAGATCAAATGGACTTTGAGGTACGTAAGGTGTAAGGTAATAGAAACCCTAGATCTATGGATGATGTCATGAGGTGAGCCAAGGCTTTGGATCAAGGCTTAGGAAGTATGAGGTTCGATCCAAAGTGGGACACAGGTGACCTATGAATTCAATACTAGACCTGGGGTTGAGGTACTAGCCACAAGTGAGAATATCTACTGCCTTGGGAAACATGACCAATGCAGGGAGGTCAAGGACGAGATTGGGGCTATCTAGTACCAATGGATAGACTCGATGATAGATGTGACAGTATCAGAGTTCCCGAGTCATCAGGGGAAGATCAAGTTGCAAGGAAAAGAGGCCAAAGAGGGGCTAGCGCTATGCTTGGAGATCAGTGCCTATTCAGCCTTGGGTAGTGGAGTCAGTATTAGCACAACGTTTAAGTGAACACACCTGGGATATGCCCTGATCTATGGACCCAGAAAAGTGTTTGTCCCGGAAGATTCAGGTTACAATGAAACCAACCGAAGGAGGGATAGCGCTAGGGTTTGGAGAGGCAGATCTGCAGATCAAAGGCAACCAGGAGACTATCAGCTCAGTGTTGGAGTGGATATGAGACCAGGATGGCCCGATCTACAAACCCAAGTCGAAAAATTTTAGGAAAAATCAGATCTGGAAAAGTCAAAATCTGATGAGGAATGCTAGGAGGTTGAAATCAGTTTTTCAGATATAGGGCTACCTGGCAGGAACTAGCTCAGCATTGGGGGTGTTCTAGAATGAGGAAGACCCGATCTACAAACTCACGTGATTATTTTCTGGAAAAAGTCAAAATTTTAGTGGGGGCGCTATGGTTTGAGCAGTGAGAAATTTAGATCTAGGGCAAACCAGTCACAATTTGGATAGCGTTGAGGATGATTCCGTGAGAGGGATGCCCGATCTACAAAACTCAGAAATGGTTTGTTCAAAGATCAAGTGGTTCCCCGATTAAATATTTTTTGGATTTTTATTATTAGGAGTTTTTCAAAAAATTTGAAAAAAAACAGGTACAATGGATTGAGATCTGAAAGAGAAGAGACTTACTTGTTAGATCTTACCTGAAAATGCTTGTAGATTCCTTGATGATGATGATCCCCACCATCCCGATCAATTTTGGAAGATATGAGTGAGTTCTAGGGCGAACGTTGTGCTCCAAGTGACCAATGCGCCCCCATATCCTGCGCACAAGCAAACTTCAACAGTATCAGATTTGCTGTACTATGAAAGAAAAGGCTAGATCTACAGAAAAGTAGAAAGATGTAATCATAGATCATAATGAAGCTAATGAAAACCCCTTGATACAAGACGAAAACAATTCAAGCGAGTTGAGGTCCCCCTGCAAAAATGCTCCAGCTGAAAACGCCCTCCTGTAGACAAGAAAAAGAAACCGAAAAAACTATAGATCTCACAAAATATTCCGAATGCTAGGAAGCAAAATATTTTCCAATCACCACCGAAGAACATCAGATGCAAAGCATATCTAGAAAATATCTACAAAAAAATATTTCTATTAATCAGATCCAAGAGCCAAAGACCCTTTACAAATGAGAAGCTATCTCCTTTAAATAGAAATGAGAGAACTAAAATCCTAGCCCCTTTCAAAGCAAGTGGCTAAGATTAAAAGATATAAATGTTCTAATCAACAGTTGAGATGAGCTCAACATACAATACATGGATCAATATAACCATAAAGTACCAAAGTGGACTAAATCACCCATAAAGAGGGTACCCCACTCAACAAGAAATAAATGAAGCACATGGTGGGTCCATGGAGTGTTAGCTAACTCTCTCTAGGTGCCCATGGCACAATAAAATAATAATATATTTTAATTTTTTGACTTTGTGCCTCGAGGAAATCGTGAGACTTCCAAAAGCTCCAGAAAATAATATAAAAATGCCTGAAAAAATAGGTGTGGGCCCAATCAAGTGCTGCAACTACTAGAGAAGGTGCGAAGGACATTACACTCATCATCATAACTCATCCCATGTCATTTCCTTGGCTCAGTAGCCCAAATTGATTTCTTCAATAGCCATTTAATCATTTATTAATCTGCCTCGAGAAATGTGAACCTGCCAAACAGCCTCCTAGGGTGCTTGCGTTGTCCAACTGAGCCCACCAGGCTCTCTGGGACGGGGGTACTATGGTACAATCAAGTGGTTGCACCCCCTATGCCCCATACAACGCCCTAGGAGATCCCAATAAAACATCTCCCTGCTCAGACACATCATCCTGTGAAGCAAAACTGCATCAGAATGGTAAAATGAGCCTGATCATCTCTGCAAATGCCCGAAACTGAAAATAAGCTATCTCACTAGACTCAGAGAGTCCAAATCCATCTAGGGTGCATACTCATACCCTTTCCAGGTCTCTGCCTGGTCATCAACAATATCCAATAGACAATATAATCACCTGTAAATGACCATATACCAATAATATAACTCAGGCTATCATCCATTTACTGCAAGTGTTACAAGGCTAAGACATGATCTACAAATCATTTACGTAACATTCATAACAAGTAGCAATCACCTCATTGGCGGTACATCAACCAAATACATATATAGGGTTTTATTTATTATTACTCAGACCAGACTTTCAAGACTATACTCACTTCATAGTTGTAGTCAATTTGCTAGTGAAGGGTGAAGGCTGAAATTGACAAGGCTAGGGTAAAGGATGAATACCAACTTAACATCATGACACTTTGGATATGGAAAGGGAATAGTCTCTATAACCACATGCTAGACAAACAACAACACAGGGAATGGCAGTGCCTCACAAATGGTTGAGTTGTTCAGAGAGTGCTTATTCAACTTAGGTATCATGTCTACATCAAGTTTGATCCAGGTTCATTAGGACCATCAGTTTTATTTCCATGACCTTTTTGGCCTATATGACCTTTTGGGGACTTCACCAATGCTTAAAAGCACAGCTAACTGCAGCTTTCATCCACGACATATTCAAATTTGTAAGGTCAACAATATTTGGATATAGCATATATTTAACCATTGATTTTGGGACCTTTTCTTATACCCTTTACAAAGTATTTTAGCATTTCATTGCTCTTGCCCTTTGCTCGTATATGTTCAGAAACACATTTTAGAATTTACATTTTCCATGGGTGCATATATAAACATTTCCAATACAAGTAGTACATGAGCTTTCAGTTTTAGCCAACAACATCTCAAGTGACTAGGGGGAGTTCTGCACAGTGCCAAACATCGAGACAACCGACCATAATGATTTAGGCATACAATCCAACTCACCAAAAGCAAGTTTTGTTACCAACTTAGAGCCGAGACACACTATAAATAGGGAGGTTTGTCCAACAAAGGTTCTAGCGGGGAAAGGTCCTCTATGCCATAAGTCAAGTAGCAAGTCTGGTTAAAAACAACACTGGAAGGTAATGGATGGGTGGAGACAATGAAATATGAAGCCAACACAAGCAAGCCAAATAATGGTGGGAATAACTACCTCTATTCTCCCCAGGGAGGGTAAAACCAATGAGTATATATCAGGAACTTCCAAGTCTAAGTAGGGACACCGATACATGATACAAATACATCCAAGTCCATATATTTATGACCGCCAGATCATGACATTAAATGCTAGTATATGTCACAAAGATGAGTATAAGAGCAATGATAACCATAACACAATAAATGCTGAGTCATAACCATGCAAATAATCCATCTGAACCATCATCTGTCCAATGAGAAAACACTAGAACCAATCTGGGCATCACTAACTGCTCTGCAAATTACTCAATGGCTACATCAGTCCTCGAATCTGAGTGTCCTGAGACTCAGTCCTGACATGGGAGAGTATAATAATCCATTAACACAACAATCATCCGTCAAAATTGCTCATCTCAGCATCTCATATGTAAGAGATCTGGCTGAAAAATGTACTGTATTTGAAAAATAGAATATGGTAGCTCGGCTACTATATATGTGATAACAGTGTCCAAGAAACTTAACCAGCCTAATTGAACTCTCAGACAACGGTTTGTTTCGGCATCACTAGCAAGAATTTGCCCACTACCTCAATATTTATCGACAACGTCGGTTTGTTGGTTTTGGGGTGAAAGTTTTATTAATGTTTTCACTTGTCGATTAATCAAATACAACCACTGTTCTGAGTACGAATCCAACATACTTGGTGGCGGAAAGCAACGAAGTAAATTTTAGAATGGGGGTTGTGAGTTGCAAATTTTAAGTTTAGGGCACACATTTAAACTCTCCGACAGAGAGTGCTCTTGACTTTGTCTTATGACAAAAGTTCAAGAGACTTTAACTATTTCTATATGCCTAATGCAAGGAAAATGCAAATCTAACTATGCTCTCCGACAGAGAGTGCTCTTGACTTGGGTTACGGCAAGTTCAAGAGACTTTGGTTTATTTTAAGAGACAATCAGCTTTTAAATATGAAACCATGTGATAGCTCAAAAATTGTAAAACAATGATTAAAATGCTAATAATGAACTAAAATAGCAATCACTATTCTAAGCATAAAATGAAACCAATCTAGTGAAGTAAATATAAGCTAGCAAACCACCCAAAAAAAAGGCCACTACAAGACTTCCCCAAATGGGGAAGCTGGGTGTGGGGGATTAAAGACCCCACTCACGAAACTTTTATTAAACTGTTACAATCTTTTGGATTTTCAACCTATGAAAGAACTGGAAAAGTTAAAATGGAAGAAGCCTTAATGGCTTCTACAAAAAAAAAAGAATGTGGTTTGTCTTCCTGTTGGGAACTCTTTCTTCAATATTTCCAAGTCTTTAGACTTGTCTTTGGTTGACCTCTTCTTTAGTATCTGCGCACAACAAACAATGACTCAAGCACCCATTATTCGTTAATAAAATCAAAGTAAATCTAGATGCGAACAAAAGTGAAATTATTCTAAGTGCAAAACTACAATTTTAAAATGCAAAATTTTTTAGTCTTTTTGAAGTAAAACTAGATGCAAAACTTTACATGCAAAGTGGGAAAGACAAAGGGGGTAAAATGGAGCAAAAGGGAAGCAAAAACAGGGCTGAAAAAAGTGAGGAAAAGAGGAAAAGGGGGAAAGCGAACAGTAGTAAAGAAGGCTGCAAAAGAGAGAGAGAGAGGACAAAAAGAGGGCAGCGAAAAGAAAAGAGGACGACAAGCCAAACAAGGCAAGAAAGAAGAAGCCAAAGGGTGGATAAATGGAGTTTAGGGTTTCTTGTAGTAACTAGTAACCGAAAGAATGTTTTTATCTTGTGGATGGAACACAAGAGAGAGAGCTGCTCCCAGCTTTCTTTTTTTTAGCAAAAAATAATGAGCCCTGTAGGTCCCGCAGTCACAAAATGTTAAACTCAAAAATGGTTGTTTGAAGCTTGGGATAGAAGCAGCTGAGCTCACACCCTTCTACAATTGGTGAATCCTGATAACACACAAACACTCAATACAAGAAGTGACATCAAAAAATCATATGCTAGTATGCTAGGAAAATCAAATCCAGATCAACATTTCGTATAACTGACTACTCATGTTCATCAAGATATTAATCTACTTTGCATAAATAACCAAATTGAGACAAAAAATGGCTATTCTACCGCGCCAACAATGGCCTTCTTGAGCTGGCAAATCAATTAAACACATACAAGTATTGAAAGAGAGGAGTTAGAGACAATATCACCTCAACCATGAAGAATTCACCACAATCAAAACCCCATAGACCTCCAAAGTCGAATATCTTTATTAACAATTCCAAAGCAAATGCTGATACAATCTTCTCAAAGTAACTCTACCCCTAAAGATCCATCTGGAATGAGGAGCCAAGCACATCTATATATACAACAACCTGAGCCCCAGGGGAGATTCAATGAATTGAAGATGACAAAGCGTGAGCCTAAGTTCACATGAAGAGAGCATGAGTTAGCTGGAACTCGAAGGAGTGATTTGAGGGATTGGTTGATTGGATCCCATGGAGAAGGCGCCACCTCTCCAAGAGAGGTGCGCATACATCAAACTTCCCCACTAAACCAAAACGCCATCAATTTGACTCACATCTCTGTCACATGAGGATAGCGCTTTAGCTTGATAAATTCACGCTAAACAATGAACCAACTCAATGTTACATTTTTTTTATCTCTAGTTAAACTTGCCCTCCATGTCACTCCACTTAATGGTTCACTTAACTTCCTCCATCCGCACGAGGGCCCACTCTCCTTTGTGCTCAAGTTCTCTCCTACCCATTCGCATGCCATGCATGAAGTGTGATATAAAAATAAAACCAATGCTTTTCTTTGATGTATGGAAAGGGTCCACCCCACTCCCACATACACCATCACACACTATTTTACATTAGCGTGAGCTCTTTATCCTCACGTCACCATTCTTTTGAATTAATTTGATTTCACCTCTTTTATCCAAAGTTCTTAAGTCACTTCATGCTAACGAGAGTCGTAACTTAATGGGGACCCATATTCCAAGTCACCACACTATTAAAAAAGCAGTGTTCCACGAAAACTTGCCCCCCAGGGTCGGGGGCTCGCCCCCCTCGCTCCCCATGCCCCAGGGGCTTGGGGGCTCCTCCAGAAACGTTTCCTCACGCCCCCAAAAAAGCGAAACTTCCGGAAACGCAGGAGGGGGCACGCCTCCTAGCTCTGAACGTCGCCCCGCTTGTGGGGGGCGCCCACACGCCCCTCCCTGAAGATGGGGGGCTCCCACACACCCCCCCACGATTTTGCATTTTTAAATTTTTTAAAATTCGAAATTAAAAAAATACAAAAAAAAAGAAGAAGCATAAATCAAAAACTAAACCCTAAATTATGCTTCTTACCTTCCTTGTGACTCATTCATTTCCTCATTTTCGCTGCCGTGACTGAGTGAGGCTGCCGCGTGAGTGAATGGAGGTTGCCTGAGCTCGTGACTACTGTGACTGCTGTGAGTGAATGGGAGTTTGCAGGAGTGGAGTGTTGCATTCTTGCAGACGTTGAGCTCGTGGTCGCCGGCTTGAAGGAGAGGAGCTCCCAGCTCGTGGGTCGCCGGCTTGGAGCCTGAAGGAGCTCGTGGGTCGCTGGCTCAAATATATTTTTAATCTTGAAATGAAGGGACTGTAATTTTTATTGCAGAAGTGTATACAAGTGAGAATACTATCCGTGGAGTGCTTTCCGAAGAATATTCTGAGGAATTTGAAGACCCTTGTTTTGGAAGGTATGTTGTTTTGTTATGTTGGGAAATTTTAACATAAAAAGTTATATTGCATAACTAGCAGCATTATAACTAGCAGCAGGCCAATCAACAAAACCAACACTATTGTCGTCTCATTCCCGAAAATGGAAAAGCGCCTTCCACATATCTATGGCACTGATCTGGGTTTTTTGACATCCCTTAACTGTGTTTGCTTCTATAAACTGGAAGGGGATGGGGTGCCCGGGTAAATATTCATATCCAGGGTGAAGAGTCAAGGGCTTTCAATCAAGGTTTCACTAGGATGCAAATGTGTTAACTGTTATCCCCCTAGGCGCGAGTTCACTGGCTAAAAATCAATTGTATCTTCTCACAGTTATCCCCTGCGATATAACTAAAATGGAATACTATGACCTTTTTGGTCTTTTACCTAACCTTCTGGCACTAACGAGTGCTAAACTAATGGTTTCACTCACCATAGTAACCTCAAGGAAGCTGATACATGAAGAATCAAGATTCTACATGCATTTTTGTTGCATGGTCAACAAATTGTAATTTGTTGGTCTTTTGCAAGTTGTTGATTAAATTATTTTAACAAACGGCATATGGCATTTTTGCAATACCATTGATAACCATTTTTAAATTATCCTACAAGATCGGTACAGGGATCTATGACAGCTAGAATGGTTCCATAATGCAGTGAAGTCTGCTACAACGTTGCTATATATAAAACACACTTAGCCTTCTAAGTAAAAAAATTAAAAATTGAACAAGCCGAGTTCCTTTTGATAGAAAGAAACCATGTTGGTTAACAGTTATGAAAAACCTTTTAATGCTGATTTTATATCATCCTACAGGATTGGGTTTTATGATTTATCAGATTGTCTCGTATTTCCACCAGCAATTTGAAACCAACATCATTTATTCGTAAATTGTAATATTGTTGCTATGTGCCTTTTAAGTTTTATTATCTAAAAACAGTGAAATTAATAAATTATACAAGGTCTTTTGCAAGTACAAGGACACTCGTGTATGATCTTTTTGTTATTTTTTTTTTTACATTTCTATCCCATTTACATGTTTGATTTGTATTTGTATTTTTTGAAATAATAGAGTTTAATATAACATGAGTAAGAATATGCTTGTGATTGGTACACGCAAGGACAGCACAGAAATCTTGTAGAACATATAAAAGATGAGGTGCATGTAAGGATTTCTGGTGATGATAATCTTTTGGCTCCATTTGGAGATTTTGGCTATCTGTCGATGGGTTGGTGGTTTGCAGCATGTAATTTTTTTTTTCAAGCTGTAAATTTAAAATTTTTATTGTTTAAGACTTAAAAGTTAAAAGTTAAGTTTTTAAATTTCATTATTTTAATTGTTCATTATTAAGTTAATGTCAGATGATTCATGAAATAAAAAAAAAATCTAAATGTTCATTGTTTTGTTGTAGCAGGTTGCCAAAATTGCAAAATTAAACTACACCTAGCAGTTTTGATTTTCAAACCAGCAATATGAGCAACTCTAGCAATGGCAACAGTAGTGGCAGCAATGAAAGTGACTCTGAATTTCAGACAGGGGGTAACTCTAGTGTTGGATTTGGGACAGAGATTGGAAGTGGGAGTGGGAATCCCTCATCAACCAGGTCAAATCAAAATGAAGGAGAAGGTAATGCCGATCTCAACCCATCAAAATCATTTTCTCATTATGCAAATGGGACATTTGATCCCAAGAAACCACTTTTGCTATAGGCAAGCCTAGTAGATGCTCCTTCAAACAACCAAAGAGGAAAGAGAAGTGGTGGTGGATCATGTCATTGGGTATGCAATGTTTGTGGCCATCCTTGGGTTGAGAGTTATAGTCGGGTTAGACAACACCTTTTGAGCATTGGTGGCAAAGGGGTTTCTATGTGTGCGAAGCTAACCTTGTTGCAAAGAAATGAGCTTATGAGGTTGCAAATGGCAGCAGATGCTAAGGGCACATTCTCTAGCCAAAATGTAGCATCAACAGAAGATCGCAATGCAAGTTCTAAAAGGAAAACTAACCCATCTACTCGTATGCCTCCACCATCTATTGAGACATCTTCATCAAAAAAGAAGGTTTCTCGTTCTTGTGCTATAGGGCCAACCATTACAAAGATGTATGGAAAGCTTAACCGTGAAGATACAGATGATGCCATTGGCAAATTCCTTTTTGCCAATGGAATTCCTTTCCATGTTACTCGTTCTCCTTATTATAAGGAGATGGTTCGTTCTATTGCATCATCGAGACCCTCATATGTGCTCCCAGGTGAGCACAAGGTGAGGACAGTGATTTTAGAGAGGCAGGTGTCCAATATTACCGTGCAGAAAGAGCAGATGAAAGAGGTATGGGTGAGGTCAGGTTGCTCTACTGTTATGGATGGGTGGACAGACATTACCAAACTCCCACTTATTAACATCATAGTTACATGCGTAGATGGGCCATTCTTTCTCAGAGCTATTGATTGTTCTGGAAAGCGCAAAGACACAGCTTTTCAATTTGAGCTTCTTCGGGATGCTATAGAGGAGGTTGGGCCTGAGAATGTTGTGCAGGTTGTGACAGATGCAGCAGCAGTGTGCAGATCAATTGGTTTACTAGTTTAGAGCACGTATAGGCATATATTTTGGACCCCTTGTTGTGTGCATGCTCTCAACAATGCCCTGAAAGACATTCGAAAAATTGATTGGGTAACCACCTTGGTATCGGCTGCAAGGGATGTGCAGATGTTTATATGCAACCACCACACCTCCTTAGCCATGTATAGGGCTCACTTGAGGAAGGAATTCCTCAAGCCCACAGATACTAGATATGCCAGCTATTTTCTCTTATTGGAGAGGATGTTGGAGATACAGCCAGCATTGCAGGCCATGGTTGTGACTCCAGATTGGAACAGGTGGACAGAGTTCAAGACAAAGGAGAGGAAGAGGATCAGGCTTCAGATATTAGATAACGATTGGTGGGTAGATTGCAGTTATTTGGTCTCATTCTTGCGCCCTATAGTTGAGGTCATTCGCTACACTGACACTGATTCTCCTAGTCTTGGAGAAATCTATGAGACTTTTAACAACATGTTGGGCAAGCTATTCACCAAAAAGAGCCCTCCTTGGAGTTCTACACGAACCAAATTCGACCCATTATTCAGCGTAGGTGGGACCGAATGAACACACCTTTGCACATGGCAGCTTATGCACTAAACCCAAAATGGTACATTTCTAGGCCTAGTAGAATTGCTCCCATTCAGGATCTGGAGATCAAGAAGGGCTTTCGAATTGCCATTGCAAAGATGTACAGTGAAGAGGAGGGGCAAACACTTCGGATTCAGTGGATTTAGTTTGCAGGTCTCAAAGGTCCCTTCAACAAGCCTGATGCCAAGGCAGACCGTGGCGACTTAGGCCAGGATGACCCCATTGGTTGGCGGGACATGCATGGGGATGAGGCTCCAGAGATCAAACATCTTGCTATTTGTTTGTTGTCTCAGATTGCTAGTTCCTCTGCAGCTGAGAGGAATTGGTCCACCTATAGCTTCGTTCACTCTATCAAGAGGAATAGACTTACCTTTAGGAGAGCTGAGAAGCTAGTTGCAGTGCACAGTGCCCTTAGTCTTGCACACAGGAAGACACCAGAGTATCGGATGGGACCTGCTGTACGATGGGATGTGGATCCAGAGGACGAGGCACAGATAGATGAGGAGGATGGAGCGGATGAGATGCTACATGGTTTGGTTGGTGTGCCATTGGTTACTCCTGAGAGTGACTCAGATACAGATGATGACATTCCCATTGATGGTCCCGATGCCTTCATGCAGCAGATGGATGCAGAGGACCAATCAATGGAGTTGACTCCTTGATGCTTGTTTTGTTATGATTTCTTATAGCTACTTTTAAGTTTTAGTTATCAGTGTCCATTGTTACTTGTTACTATGTTAGTTAAAGACTTAAAGTTTTACTCTTGACTCTAAATATTGATCAGTGATCACTAATGACCGAGTCTTTGACTCTTTCCTATGGCTATTTTAAATTTTTGTCTTTTTGAGCAATCTTAGTTTAGTAATTTAGTATTGTCTATTGATGTTTCACTGTTTTAGTCTCTATTTCTGTTTCAAACTTAGTATTTAAAAATTAAAATGTATGCTATATATTATAATTTATATCATTGATTCAAGTTTTCAAATAGAATGGCTGAGATTTAAATATCAAATTTGAAATATGAATATCAAGGTTGAAAGGACAAATTGTACAATTTGAAAATGTTCATGATGAATCAATAATCAATGAATCATTGAATTGTCACTTGTGTATATTTGTAACATGCTTGTTAGATTATCATTAAATTGCTAGTTTTTAAATTTTAATTTACATTGTTAGGATTTATGATATTTATTATCTAGCATTTATAATTTTTTTTTAATTTATATATATTATTATAATTTTTATGACCTCGACGCCCCCCCACCTTCCGCCCCCCTCGAATTTCCCTAGAATTTGGGGGTAGTCTCCACACGCCCCCACCGTGCGTTTCCTCGCTCCCACGCTCCCGCATCCCGAAAACTTGGAGGAACATTGTAAAAAAGTAATTTTGACTTTTCTGAATTTGGATTTTAGTGCATTTTATCCAATTTTAGCATTTAAATGCTACTATGATGCATTTTTAGCCAAATACTGCCTCACGGGTGCTCCAGCCGCCCGGCTAATGGTGAAAGTGGCCCTTGGGATAAAGATGTTGCTCCGGGATTGAAAATGAACCCAACCACGCAAAAAATGGACTCTGGATCATTCATGTATTACATTTTGAATTTTCTCATTTAAACCATTAAAAAATGTCTTAAAAAACAAAGAAAATTATTTTTTCTCGAGTCAAACGAAACTCTTGGGGGACCTAGTACATGTTCATACGACTCAATCGGAATGCTTAGCATGAAGGCTCTAATAACCTCCTAAGGCCGAAACATCAAGACAACTACCCTAGCTTTGGAGGAGCGAGTGAAAAACTCAGAAATTATTGGTCGTTTGTTCAACAACCAATAATAACCAAGGGAAAAAACACTCTAGGCTAGTCGGCTTGATGCCCAAGTCCGGGAAGCCGAGCCTTTTATAAAAATTAAATGCTAGGACATTTTTTACAATCTCCCCGAGGGGGTATGAACATGTATTTTACAAAAAATAAAAAGTTCAGCCAAAAACTGGCTAATTCTAAACACACTGAACTTCTGAACTCTGATCTTGAACAAGTGTACTTGTTCAATGCTTTGGCGGCTCACCAAAAAATCCACTAAGTGCAAAATTAGTGGATAACAGGTACCATGACACCATTAGAGCATAAATGACCATAGAATGGGTCATTAACACTTCGCCAAGCCATCTAGGGCTTCTCCATCATCTACCAAGGCTTCAAGACCATCTTCAAGGTCTTCAATGTCTTCACTAAGGTGGCGGCTTCAAGATCCAAGCTTGTGGGTACAGGGACTTTGTCAACTGGGTACAAGGTGCTTCAAGGTACAAACCCACTCTTGAAGGGATCCAAGGCATTGCAAGGTGCAAACCCACTCTGTAAGGGGTCAAGGCACTGCAGGTGGGACTTGGTGGCATCAATGACATCCTGTGTGGCCACTGCAAGTCCATGTTGGCATCAATGACATTTTCACTGCAAACCCACTCTGTAAGGGGTCAAGGTACTGCAGGTGGGACTTGGTGGCATCAATGACATCCTGTGGGGTCACTGCAAGTCCATGTTGGCATCAATGACAATTTCAGGCAAAAATAATTAGTTTACAACAACATTTAATCAACAGGAAAGCTGTACCAGAATCTCGTTTGCGTGTATCAAGTCAACACCTTGAAATTCGTGCCAATAGAAAACTACAACTCGCCAATCAATACAGTACAACCCAACAGTCCGTACAGTACAACCCTCCTCGATTTGCATGTAGTAAAACTAACACCTTGAAATACCTGCCAACAGTAAATCCGTATAGTACGGCCCAACAATCCATACAATACGGTACAACAATAAATGCTTATTGGGAAATGTGCCTTTCTCCTTGGGATTCATGCCCACTCCCTGAGAAATTGCTTCCTCTCTGAAAATCAACTTGCCAAATGTTCACTCTTGGAAAATGCTTTCCTTATCTTGCACACTACCCTAGGCTCTCTCTTATAACTTGAAAGTGACTTTTCACCTTCCTCAATCCCTAAATCCAAAGGCCAAGATTTAATCTTGCCTTTACATGATAAATGGTTGAGAAAGTTTCCCTCCAAAATTGGTTACATTTAATTCTAATAAAGTCACTAGTTACTTTATGAAATAAGTGCACTTTATCTCATAAAATCATTTTATAAAATTAAAATACGAAAATATTTTATAAAAAGTCACATTACATAAGAGTCACTTTAAAACAACTTTATAAAACACCATTACAAAGTCAAGTAGCCTAGCTATTGCATGGTAACTTCCGCATACAAGACAAAACATGCGGAGTGCCTCCAAAGCTAAATAGCTAACATTTCAAGGTTTCAACAAATGTAATCCCTCTTGAGCAAATCCAATCATTCATTGAGTAAATCCCTCTTGAGCAATTCTGCTAGCCAAAAAACCAAATTACTCATCTGAAATATACTTAGAGAGTGTTGGTTTCAGTATAACTATGATAATTTCCGAGAGGATCTTATAAAGACAATTACAGAGGGAGATTGGTTGAAACTCCTCGAAACATGATTGGCAGTCTACGTTACGGATCAAAGCTAAGAAAAGTAGCATTGATAGTCCCCAAAAACCATGCATGTTTTAAGAACATCCTCCATGAGTCTCAACAAGTTAGCACCCAAAAGATTGAAAAAGTCTATGAAGAACTTGATAGTCAATGATTAGGACCAGGACTTCGATCCTTTTTAAAAGAACCGAGAATGGATTCTACCTCCTCCTTTATCACTGGTTTGTATAAGTCTTCACAAGTCTCAGTGTTATCCACTAATTTTGCACTTAGTGGATTTTAGTTAAGGAAATGATGGGCCATGCATGCAGAAAATATGGGCTTAGTCTCAGTGTTATCCACTAATTTCCTTAACTAAAAATCCATTGAGTTGTTTAGAGAGTACTTATTCAACTTAGGCATCATGACTACATCAAGTTTGATCCAAGTTCATTAGAATCATCAATTTTATTTCCATGGCCCTTTTTGGCCTATATGACCCTTTGGGACTTCGCCAGTGCTTAAAAGCACAGCTAATCGCAGCTTTCATCTAGGAGATATTTAAATTTATAAGGTCAGCATATATTTAACCCTTTCTTCTTCGGACCTTTTCTTATACCCTTCTAGGGGTATCTTAGCATTTCATTGCTCTTGCCCTTTTTCCCATATGTTAAGAAACACAGCGTTAGCATTTTCATTTTCCATGGGCGCATACAAACATTTCCAATACAGGTAGTACATGAGCTTTCAGTTTTAGCCAACAACATCTCAGGTGGCCAGGGGGAGTTCTGCATAGTGCCAAACATCGGGACAACCGACCAGAATGATTTAGGCATACAATCCAACTCACCAAAGGCAAGTTTTGTCACTAACTCAGAGCTGAGACACAATATAAACAGGGAGGTTTGTCCAACAAAGGATCTAGCGAGGAAAAGGTCCTCCATGCCATAAGTCAAGTAATAAGTTGGGTTAAAAACAAAACTAGAAGGAAATGGATGGGTGGAGACAGTGAAGGATGAATCCAACACCAGCAAGCCAAAACAATGGTGGGAATGACTACCTCTATTCTCCCTAAGGAGGGTAAAACCAATGAGTATAGATCAAGAACTTCCAAGTCTAAGTAGGGACATCAATATTTAATACAAATACTGTTACAATTTCATATGCTAAGCTAGATCATTAGTATTTCATTTCGATTTCATAACAAAAGCATATAAACAGGATCACTGAAAGATAGACAAGCACAACCATACAAAAGGAGAACACAAAGATTTATCCTGGGAAAACCCTAAAGGGAAAAACCCAGCAAAAGCTTCCTCAATATAGATGCCCCAAAAGATAAAAGATAAAACCAACAAGGAGATCAAAGCCTGATCCTCCTCCTTCTCCAGCTACTTCTCTTCTCCACTAATGCGCTACACAAGTGAGAGTGTGTGTCTCAAATGAGGAGCACCACACCTCTATTTATATTCATCCGTTCACTTGAATTAACTCTTCCGACATGTAGGCTCGAGTTAATCATGTAGGCTCGAGTTACACATGTAGGCTCAAGTAACCACTGGGGTGCTAATGACCCACCTTTACAAATAGAGGGGACAACCTCATGACTCTTATTAGTTCTTCCGATTAGAAGCATCGGGGTACAAGATAATACAAGTGGTTCTCCCGGTAGGACCATCAGGGACCACAAAAGATACATATAGAATATTCTTTGAAGTTACAATATTTCAACACTCCCCCTTAACGAGAAGGGTATTCTACAACAACATCAACAACAACAATAGTAGGAGAGGACATCATCAACATCATCAAGGTAACACATCTATAAATCATTGGAAGCTTTTCAACATCATATAGTCTTCGTCTTCAATATTTGATGACAACAACTCTTTAATCAACATCAGCATCTTTTGACCTTTTGATCAACAACATCTTCAACACTTTGATCTTTCGATCAACAACATCTTCAGCACTTAGACCTTTCGATCAGCAACAACATCTTCAGCACTTTGACCTTTCGATCAGCAACATCTTCGACACTTTGACCTTTCAATCAGCAACATTTTCAGCAACATCTTCAACACTTTGACCTTTCGATCAGCAGCAAAATCTTCAGCACTTTGACCTTTCGATCATCACCAATATCTTCAGCATTTTGATCAGCAATATCTTCAGCACTTTGATCTTTCAATCAACAAAGACATCTTCAGCATTTTGACCTTTCGATCAGCAACATCATCACATTCTGATTAGTAACATCGTGATCAACACCATCATCATACTTCAACTCTCGAACAGAATCATCATCATCATATTCTGATCTTTTGATCAGTATGTCGTCATCATCACATACTGATCATCATCATTGTCACACTCTGATATTTCGATCAGTACATCATCATCATCATACTCTTGATCGTTCGATCAGTACATCATCATCATACTCTGATATTTTGATCAGTACATCATCATCATCATAAAAACATCATCATCATGAAAACATCAACATCATCAAAACATCATTATGATCAAAACATTCAACATCATCAAAACATCAAAATATCATCATCATCACACTGTGATCTTTCGATCAGTACATCATCATCATCATAAAATCATTATCATCAAAACATCAACATCATCATCATCAAAACATCAACATGATCCTTCCTTTCGGAATTACGGGATCAACATGTCTGTGGCACTCAGACGATCCTTCCTGTCGAAATTACGGGATTTAGGTCTTTACGGAGTTACTAACAATCATTC
>LPNX011120042.1:8809-28665 GCA_001517045.1 Pseudotsuga menziesii | reverse complement strand
GCATGCAAACAACACATCAACTGAATATAATCAAATGCATAACAAAACAATATCATTAAATGACAATTGAATACTTATCTTTTGTTTGTTTCGTGGGTACTCCTTGATCATTCTGCTTCATCATCTTCTTCATCCATGAAATCATCATTTCTTATCCAAATGATAAGATGGATAAAAGGTTCGTCAAGAATTGAGTTCTTCATATTCCTCATCGCTTGAGGGATCTTCTTTGAATGGTGAGAGCTTGATCTTCAATTTGCTCCCATCTTTCTTCTTCTCTTCTTATGAGACGAGCTTCTTCTTCTTCCCAGAGTCAACTGAAAGTAATCACTTCTTTTTGGCACACATTCCTCACATGAATGAATCCCATGATCATGGGAGGCCATTCTCTGCTTCTTCTTCTACCGCTTCAAGATGTTATGCATTTTGGATCTTCACATTCTTCAACTGTTTTCTCAAATCCATCTTCTGAATTATGTTCTTGTCTTCAAATAGCTTGATCAAGGCATCAAACATCTTCAGTGTCTTTAGGGAAGACACTTGTGGTACAAGTTGATCCGTGATTGAATCAACAATGATCTTCTTGGCCTTGATCAAGTTCTTCTTGTGTAAGGCTTTGAGGCTCATCTCCCTCTAGAACTGGAACCTCTCTACTCATGTAGGTGTCCAATTTATTTTCTTCAGAGAGATCAAATACTTCCATGCTTGGAAGTTTTCAACTTCACCAAGCTTATCATCAAGCTGATGTGACAGATCACTTTGAAATGAGAACCTCAAATGCAAATAGCAAAAGATTAGATCTTACCGATTTGAGGTGTCTGTCCTGCTTCCAAAGCTGGTTGATCTAGGGTTTGTCGGAGAAACCCTAATTTTAAAAACTTCGAATCTTTCAGATTTGATTGGATAGAAAGATATATCTCTTCAAATGGAGCTGTCCAATGTACTCCTTTTCTGAAAACAGTGGAGGGAAGCTCCCGGAACAGGAAGCCCTAGTTTTCCAATTTCTTCTGCAAAAATTCTTGTTACTGTTTCTGTGATATCTCCGAAATTACTGCTCCTCTGTGTCTGAAATTTCGCACTGAGGTAACCTCACATGTCCCTGATCCAACACCATAGGTTTCATCAGAATTGGTTTCACCAATTGGGATTTATGATCATTTGCCCAAGGTGACCTGTTACAGGAATGTTCAGAATAGTGAAGTTGTACGACATGCCACATGTCACTGGTTCATCTTCAGGTTCGATACTTCGGACCACAAAAAGTACAATCCGTGCTCTTTCTGGAACATCTTCAGGAATTCCATTTGGACCTCTATAGCCCACGCTACAACAATTTTCCCCAGGTGTCCTGTTTAGGGATGAATTCTGGAAGAGGCTGGAACCCTAACTTGGAGGGATCATATCTCCCAGAATATAGCGAATCTGAGGCTGAATTTTGGATACAGTGTAAATCAGGATTTTATCTTCGGCCTCTGAAATTTTCAACTCCTGATCCTTTGCCAATCTCAGGATATAGCGAATGTACCAAAACTTAGTAGTTTTAGTATTTAGAGTTTTTCCAGATCGAGGTCAAACTAGGGTTTTGACTTTCCCGGAGTTTCACCCAACCAAATTTCTTGATCCTGGTCTCTAAACTTCGATTTTGATGAAGAGAACAATCCTATGCTAGGCTCACTCAAAAATTCTTCTTCTGTAGAAAACCCTAATTTTCCGCACCAAAACTGAAAATGCTCGGAATCAAATTCCGCTTCGACAGAAAGATGCGCCCTTCAATGGAGAGTCAGTCTAGCCTTCTTTTGCTGATCGATCATGGATAGATACCCAAAAAATAAGAAGCCCTAGATTCTTTAGCTGCACAATGTCTTTTTTCATGGTGGCTCTGATACCATGTTACAATTTCATATGCTAAACTAAATCATTAGTATTTCATTTCGATTTCATAACAAAAGCATATAAACAGGATCACTGAAAGATAGACAAGCACAACCATACAAAAGGAGAACACAAAGATTTATCCTGCAAAAACCCAGCAAAAGCTTCCTCAATATAGATGCCCCAAAAGATAAAAGATAAAACCAACAAGGAGATCAAAGCCTGATCCTCCTCCTTCTACAGCTACTTCTCTTCTCCACTAATGCGTTACACAAGTGAGAGTGTGTGTCTCAAATGAGGAGCACCACACCTCTATTTATATTCATCCATTCACTTGAATTAACTCATCCGACATGTAGGCTCGAGTTAATCATGTCGGCTCGAGTTACACATGTAGGCTCAAGTAACCACACTGGGGTGCTAATGACCCACCTTTACAAATAGAGGGGACAACCTCATGACTCTTATTAGTTCTTCCGATTAGAAGCATCGGGGTACAAGATAATACAAGTGGTTCTCCCGGTAGGACCATTGGGGACCACAAAAGATACATATAGAATATTCTTCGAAGTTACAATATTTCAACAAATACAATCCAAGTCCATATACTTATGACCGCCAGATCAAGAAACTACATGTTAATACATGTCACAAAGATGAATATAAGAGCTGAGTCATAACCATAACACAATATAATAAAAGCTGAGTCATAATCATGCATATAATCCATCTGAACCATCATCTGTCCAATGAGAAAGTACTGATATAAATCTGGGCATCAATAACTGTTCTGTAATGACTAAATGGCTACATCGGTCCTCAAATTTGAGTGTCCTGAGATTCAGTCCTGACATGGGAGAGTACAATAGTCCACAAATAAAATATTGATCCATCACAACTGCTCATCTCAGCATCTCATATGTAAGAGATCTGGCTGAAAAATCTGCTGTATCTGAAAAATAGAATATGGTAGCCCGACTATTATATATGTGATAACAAGCCAAACACTATATAGAGATTGAGTACTCATCCTTTGACCATTAACCTTTTCAATACACTTTACATTTCACAAGAGATAGTAGCCACAACCTACAAGAGCAGGTGCCTTGGAAGCCTTCTGGGCTCTAGTAAATGACTAAGGCCTAGACTCGCTGCCAGCGAGCAATCCATAGCCTCGATGGGTTTGCCTCTTGTTATCCACTTATTTGTACCATAGTTGGATTAGTTGAAGAACCGCCAGTTGACAAACATGATAAATGTTTGATTCTAGTGTATCGGTTGATCCGTCTTTATGTCTAGCCAGTTTTGGCTAGTCAGTTTTTTATTTGAATAATTTTGACCATGGCCTCACAGGGTTTGTAATAAAATGTGCTAGTAAGGTGTTTTGAGTGGTTTGGTCTCCTAAAACGTAGAATTTCAATTAAGGTATTCCAGGGAGTTTTTTTCCCTTGACAATTATGCTTTGCCTATAGCCGAGTATAATTGACGAGGTTTTCTCCTGCTTCATTCAAAGCTGGAATGCCCGATTTTGAATTTTGGGCCTTGGGGGGTTATTAGAGCCCAACTGAGTGTATATAAACCTACTAGGCATTATTAGAGTAGACCATGGCCATGTCCTAAGTCACTAGGACCCTCAAAAAAAATTCCGAAAAATTTTTACATGACGCGCTAAAAAATTATTTTTTAATTTTTCCCTAAGTTTTTAATTAAATTTTTCCATAAATTAAATGGAAAAATTCAATTTGTAATAAGTTAGTCATCCGGAACCCAAATTCAGTGATTGAAGGCTCTAACCTTAAGCCAAAAATCATTCTTGATTAGCCAGTCAGCCAGATCCAAGTTTCAAAAGTTCATTCGACCGCATAATTAATAATTTCTCAAAAAAGTCATTTTCGGAGAAATTATTAATTAAAATATTAAAAATGAATATTTTGGAGAAAATAAAAAACTCTCCAAAATTAACCAAATTGAATAAAATTAAAGGCTAAATGACATGGCACGGAGCATTTATGATGATTCCAATCAATATCGGTCAGTTTCAGAACAAGTATCGGAGTTTAGTAGTTGAGCTATCAGTCAGAAATTTGCCCTCTTTGGTCAAATCCGTGTTTGGTTGAAGTGTGGGTTATCTATTGGTTGGGTGATCATTACGAGGGAGGATGAGCCACCTCACCCCCTCTCATTACTCCAGCACTCAGTTACAACTCAGTTGTAGCTCAGTTCAACTCCAAATCATCATGCCGAGCTCATTGAATTACTTCGATGTTACTCTTAGTTTGGTTTTAGGGTTTTAGCCTTCTCCCTTTGTATATATAGAGGCTCTTTGAGCTCTATTAAGGATGGATTTTGTGTAGAGAAACTCTGTCCAAACTCTGTAAATGCTTGTTGCTTTATGCAACCGTGGAATAAATTTTAAGGCTTTGGAGGCTCATATGGTTTGTAAAATGCGGATGAATGTTCTTGGCGAATAAGGTGATTGTGTTTCAATCATAGTTTTAAAAATCGGAATCGGACTCGGAATCGATCAAGTGTCAACTCGGAATCAGAATCGGAATCGGTAATGAATCGGTCATAAATCGGCCGATTTGAATTTAATGACTTGGTTTATTAAATATTAAAATTTTAAAGATAAACAACATTTTCAAGATTTTAATCCATGATTCCAAAGCATTAGAGACAAAATATCTAAAGTCTGCTCATGTATATACTATATACCATATAAGAGTGAATATTTTAAAATTGCACAAAATGTATTGTGCAATACATATGTAGGAGACTAGGACTAGGAGACTGAGACTGGAACAAAATAAATAATCTATGAGGCCTATAGGTTACCTATAGGCTATATGGCCTGTAGAGTCCAAAAAACATGCTAGATAGTTAACTACATACTACATAGTCAATTGTCATACATCATCAACTACATACTATATAGTCCACTGTCCCCATGGCCGCCCCTAACTGAAACACACACTATTTGCAAATTGTTACTGCTGCAGCATTGCTCCACAATGAGAATAGGCATAGGGAAATAGAGTGTGAGGGGGGTTCATTAAGAATATTTAGGTCCTAGGGTTAGGTTAGGTTAGGAAAAAACAAGGCAAACAATGAAATTTCAGTGTTTTTTCAAGTTTGCAGAACCCCCCATGTCTGAGAGTAAAAAAATCTAAGTAAAAAATCAACCGATTTTTTACATAAATCGGCCGATCGGACCGGTTTTTTACATAAATCGACCGATCGAACCGGTTTTTTACACAAATCGATCGGTTTGGTACCAAACCGGTTGACCGAACTGATTTCCAGACCGATTCCGTTTGGTTTGCCTTCAACTCGATGAATCGGCCGATTCCGAAACCGATTTCACCGATTTTTAAAACTATGGTTTCAATTCTCTCCTTTCATGCTTATGTTGGTTAATGATTCATGCTTTAGAAGGCTTCTGTAAACACGTAAGATAATTATTTGAAGTTTCAATTTAATTGTTTATGGTTTTGCTCTTAGAAATTTAAAGTAGCATTGGTTATTTAGTTATATGATATGCTCTTTTACATTCCAATTGGTAAAACATACATGATCTAATCCATCTTTTGGCAAATGTTTGAGTTGAATTTGTGCAGATCACTTCATCCAATCAAGTAGGAGTTCGAGCTCAGGTGCATCCTCTCCTCATGAAGTCAAGACAATTTCTGGAAATTTCAAGCTTCAAGGAATCCAAGCATCATCAAGAAAAGCCACAGGTTTGAATGTTTTTCTTCATTCTTATTCATCTTTCAAAGTTTAAGAAATTTTTACATTCTTGGGTTAGGGCAAGGTTTGGGCTAAAGTGAACATTCATTCACCAAACCTTATGCCCCTGTTGGCTGTCCCGTCTTCGATTTGCAGCCATCTTTCACTTTTTATTGCAGCCCTTTCTTCTCCTCTTTCGTTGTCCACTTTTGCCCACTTTCTTCACTTTTTGCAGCCCTCTTTTTGCCCTAATTTGCAGCCTCTTTTACCCTTTTTTGCAGCCACCTTTTGGGCCCTAGTTTCAGCCATCTTCATCACTTTTTGCAGCCATCTTTCGTCGATTTGCAGCCCCTCTTTTGACTTTGTTTTCAACCTTCTTTGACCTTCTTTTGTCCTCTTTTTACCCATTTTTTACTTCTCTTTTCGTAGCCTTTTATTCCTCTTTTACTTCTTCCGGTTTTGGTAAGAGTTGGGCTCGTTTTTTATCACTAAGTTTGTAGATCTAGTTTCAATTTGTTTTTGTGAATTAACACCATAACGAGTTAGTGTTCAAAGCTCTTAATTTCAGGCAACTGAAGGAGAGCCCAAAGGCTAAAAGCAAGCAAGGAAGCAAGCAAGAGCAAAAGACCAAAACATCTCACTCCTCTTTTCTTCCCCTTCTCACCATCTGCTCTTTCAAGAAGAAGCTGAACACAACAAGCATTGTAAATTATTAATAAAAGGGCTAGTGGGAGCAAGCCTCCCATCTTTTTTACTTCCCCTATTTGAGAGAAGTGTGTCTTGTGTTCCTTTTCTTGTTTTCTTAGTGTAGTTTTAACTTAAAGCACTTACTTAGTTCTCTTGATTAGACTTAGTTTTCATTTCCATTAATTACTAGTTGTTCATTAAGTATATCTACTAATTGCTAGACTAGATTCTATTACTTGCATTGTGGTGTATCTTTCTCTCTAATTGTTAATCTTAAAAAGAACCAAAATCTCTTGAATCTCACCATAAGGTGGATCAAGAGTGCTCTCTATCAGAGACTTTGTTTAACTGTCTTTCTTTTATTTTCATGCATTCTACTGTTTGCAAGATTAACTAATTAATTCTTAAGTAAGACTTTTGAACTTGCAGTAACACAAGTCAAGACCACTCTCTATTGGAGAGCATTATCAGATTTGCACATCCTTGCATTAGGCATTTAGATTAGCTAAGTCTCTTGAACCTTTGTCATAAGACAAGGTCAAGAGCGCTCTCTGTCAAAGAGTCTTAACTAAATAATTTAATAAAACTTGCAACACATACACCTTTAATTAATTAACTTCCCCCCTTTCTTGCCGGAGTATGCTCTGACTGATCTCAGATCGGAGTACCCAGAAACGGCACTGGATCTTTAACCCTGCAAGAGTAACTTAATAAAACCTAACACCCCGTAACCAACGCACCGGCGTTGTAGAGAATCTTCCAAAGTACTTCCTAGTAGAGGCGTCGGAATCCTGTTGTCTAAGCTTCTCACACGGGGACTTCACTTAATGAACATCTCACATAGCACATGCGATCGTGAGATATTAAAGAATACCCTTAATTTCCAGAGATATTGACCCAAACTCTTTTTGTTGAAATCCCCTCCCAATACTTAAAACCTCCTCCCCACCCCTTTTTATACCTCAATCCTTATAAACCACCCTACCCACCCCCACCTTAAACCCCTCATCCCCCCAAATACCTGTAATATATTGGTTCAATTTTTAATCATTTTAAAACCCACAATATGAACTAACGTGATAGGATATTGGTCAACAAGTGAAGCCCCCGTGGCTTCTCAGCTAGCTGGTCAATCTTCGCGATACCAGCTTGGGATACTGGGCGGGCCCGACATGTCTTCAACGAGGGAACTTAGAAGATTCTCCCAGCTTTTGATAAACCTTCGTTAACACCTTAAACAGGAGTACGTAAAATCTTTAAAACCTACCAAGAGCATTCACACAATCTAATACTCACTAGTTTAATTCCTAGACTTATTATTTTATTTCGCATTTCAATATCATTGACTCCATAAGGCACTGGTCCTTGATTAAATATATATAATTATCTTATCTTGATCAATTGTCTGTGGCTCATTTTAATTACTATCTCTGAATGCTTAATTAAAGTCTGGAATTTTTGCTTATCTTTTTAATCTCTTATTAGCAATGTGGATTGCTTTTGATTAAGTGTCATACTCGTAATAAACAAACACTTCTAATCATAATAACTCCTAAACAACACCCATCCGCATCCGCAACCTTTAAGAACACTTTAACAACTTAAGAGCCATAGAAACTCTTTTGTAGGGACTACCCCCCTTGGCTTCGTTAGGAGTTAGTCTAAACGAAGGAGCTAGGAGTAGGTGACAGTACCTAGCTCTATGCTTGCCCCCAAGGTCACATCTCTCCCACTTTCCTAAGTGAGGAGACAGCTTTCATCAGATTTCTGCTGCTGGTGTGCAATTGGCGGACAACACCTTTCCTTGCTTCCCCTGTGGAGGGCAAATGAGCCTTACATTACACAAAGAATGAGTGCTCAACCCCTTAGCCAATGACTACTTTTTAAACATTTATATTTTTTGTATCCTTTAGATATAGATTTTATGCATTTCGATGCTTTAGTGTTTAGCATAACTGTTATGGTGGAGCACTTCTTTTGAGAACTAAAGGAGAACTACCATGTGAACCCAACCACACTGGCCAAGCCACATACTTCATAGCCAGAGACACATAACAACATGGAATCTATCACACATAGGGGTTACAATGGGGAAAGGATCTTCAATCTCACAAGTCCCAATCAGTTTAAGTCATGGGATAATCATTTGACAATGGATGAACTAGATGGACAGGGACAAGTGACACATGGAGCCATCAAAACACTAAGGTTTACTATTTGTATGAGCATGGCATGAGCAACAGTCTTCACATCAAATCCCTTGATTAATCATAACACAAGTTAAAGCACTAGTACATATAAGCATAGGTCACCATAATCATCCTAACATGACAAACATAGGTGTTTGACATACATCATAAAGCAAAATAAAAACCAAAGAAGCAGATACCTAATCTCACCATATATACTTGTCTCCAACTGATAGGCCCCTCTGCACTGTGTGTACCAACTGATCTGCTAATCTGCTGAAATGAGCTAGGTCATCACTAAAATCATCTCAATGAACCAATGAGTCTCAATCCTGACAAGGAAAATCCGTTGAACAAGGCTCTAGAATGGTTGAAGCTATAATGATCCATGCTAATACCCCATGTGAAAAATAGCCTTGAATAGAAATAAAGACAAGTTTGTATGCTGCATCATGGTAGCCCAGCTGCAGAATGTATATGTGATAACAGTTCCAAATTCTCAAAGTCTTGGATTGTTACCCCATCTAGCCAATCCATTTCCCAAATGGTGTTTATGGTTATGATTGTTAAAATAATGCATCTTCGGAAGTTATTCTATTTGTATTATTGTTATTTCTCCATTCGGAGATGTCCTTGATGTAATTGGTCATGTAAAAGTCATGAGATAAAAACTCCGTTGTAAGTCGGGGCAATAATACCCATAAAAGTATTTTATAAATATTATTTTGAGTTTTCCTAGGTCGATGATCGATCGACCCTAATTAGAGAACCTGGTCGACCTAGTTAGGTAATTGAGTCACTCACTTGATGAATATAATAGGTGAGGCGCCTCCTTCATTTGTACACACTTTACTCAAGCAAGTTCGATAGAGAGATAAGAAGAAGTGCACTGGAGAGAGAGGAGGAGTTGTCTTGGTTTTTTACACTGTCTTGGTTGAGCTCCATATTGAGGAAGTTTTGTGGGGTTTTCTCCCTTGTGGTTTCCTCAAGAAAAATCTCCGTGTTCTTTGTGTTGTTGTGCTTGTTGTTCTTTCAGTGATCCTACTATTGTGAATTGTTTTAGAAGATCATCTAAGCAATTAAGAAAACTTAACACCGATGAGAAGCAAAGTGATGAAAAAACTTTGCATTATCATCCTCTAGCTTTAGCAAGGTAGCATGATTCTCGAGTCTCCAATCTCGTTCCCTGTTAATAAGAAACTTTGCATTCTTAGCCTCTAATTGTTTTAATTTGAGCATAACCTCCTCAATAAGAATAACTCCTGAACTATTTACCAAATGCCGCAAATCCTCCTCCAACTCCCTTATTTAAATATCCCTTTCCTTAGAATGTGTATAAGCCCACACCAAGGCTTTCACTTTCACAATTTAAAGTGTCGAAACAAACTGATCACTTGGAGAGGAAACCAAGGACGGATCAAAGAACTTCCAGTTCTATTTAACAATACATTGAAGCTCTTCATTCGAAGCCCACCCCGAATTGTATTTAAAAGGAGTGCTCGGCTTGTTCCCCCCTTGATCCAATTCTTAAAAAAAGGGAGAATGATCCGATAACCTGATAGAGCTAGTCCAAGATCGTAGTCTTTGCACTTGCTAAGACAATTCATTATGAACCAAGAAACAATCCAGACATTTGGATATGTCACTAGAACATACTTGGTTGTTAGTCCATGTTGGTTTCAACTATGTGAGCTCCACATCGATCGACTATGCAACTTCTAGCAGATTCAAAAAATAGCCCCGTAGATTGTCAACTCGAGCCTATTGACCCCAAACCTTGCCATGGTGAGGGGTGAAGTTAAGGTCACCCCCAATGACCAAGTTATCATACCAAAGGCACTGCATGCCAAAAGGATGATCCCATAAGTCTCGCCTTCCCACTTAAAGACCGTAGAGGTGAAGTAATTTGATAGAAAGGCTTAAGCTCAATATCTTGAGATTTGTACACAATCCTAAAGAAAAAGAAAAAGAATTTATGAGAGCAATATTATCACTCCACTTGATAATAAGACCACATGATAAACCCGTTGAATCAATAGCTAAGAAATGCCTTCCACCCAAAACTTTAGTCAAGTCAATAATCAAAGGAGAACACATCCCCATAGATTCCTAAATCACAATAATACCAAGTTTCTGGGCTTCAACTAAATGTTTGAGGGCCAATTTTTTGGCTTGGCCCCCAATTGAAATCATCTTCATCTGACAAGTTTAGAAAGGGTTTACCTTGCTCTAAGGGCCTTGGTAATAAGCATATGTCTTCCTTGATTGACTTTTGATATAGATTTCTCTTGCGCCAATCCCAAAGAAGATTTACGTCCCATAGAGGGACGCCCCAATTATTTCAAAGTATCCATACTCAACCCCCCTACCTAGCTCTTTCCATGACTGGAAGTGACTTTCTAGGTGTTAAGTAAAGTTGTCATTAATGTCAATAGGGTCAATAAATATGCTCATGTCATTGATGTCAAGTTCTTGGTGAACCGTAAAGCAACCAATGTAACTATCTTAAGGAATTAATATGTCATTGTTGATATGGTTGTTAGTGGACTGTTGATTTATGTGAGCATGTAGAATGATTGATGGTTATTGATGCTATGTATGATGATGTGCTCTATAAGGTGGAGGTCTACAGGAATGCAACGCTATAGGAACTCGGTGTTTCGGTAATCATGTAGTAAGGACAAAACACACTCCAACTACCAAAATTGCAAAGGTATGTTGAACTACTAGAAGCATTGGTTTTGAGCTATTGGTGCTGACAAGTTTCAATTGGGTCCATAAAATGTTAATTGGTCGCCCCTCTCTCATACATTTGATCCCACGAGGTTTATAATGAAGTGGCTTCATCGTGATGATCTCGTTTGGTCCACATTGGAACTGGAGGTCCACATCTAAACAATCGATTTTACAAATTGAAATTAGAGTTTTTGGAGTCGTATGGCATTGAGACATTTCTAATGGGTCCATGTAAGTCTTCCTCGAATGACCAAGTTGACAAATCAAATGACCAATTCGGTCCACGATTGTTACAAATGACCTATATAAATATATGGTCATTTGCTGAAGTGTAAGAAGATATTGTGGTGAGCAAAGATATCTTTATGTTTGGGGTTTAGTATTCTGACTACAGGGGTGTGAGGTCTGAGGAGACGGATCACTAGTAGGTTGTCATGACCAGAAATGAAACTCTGGGCATGATATGAGGCACCGAGAATGATGATGTGCGATTTGCAATCATGAAGACGTAGCTCTGAAATTGGATCTTTTGCTAGTCTATCCGAGGGTTCTTCATGACAGTGTTGGTGCATACATTTGAAGTTCGAGTCTGTGATATGGTGTGCTAGGAAATCTCGGGGGTTATTACTTTCTTATCTGAAATTGCAATGCCCAAGGGATCGAAGAAACTGGGGTTTGGATGGAGGGAATATTAGGTTGTTCAACCACAAATATCTATGACCACACTGTTGTCCGCCGAATGCACACCGCCAGCAGAAATCTTTTGGATTGTTGTTTCCCTAAGCGGGAAATTTGTGGCCTTGAATCCATGGATGTGTTTAATTGCTTATGTATCATTGATTATATATGCTAGAGTAGGCCTAACACTATATCATATAGCATGCTTGCCTTGTTTACTGTTGTTGAGAGTAAATTGCTAACGCAAGCAAGATTGGAAAAAGCTCAACGGAGATCTACTACAACCGTCTGGAATAAGGTATGTTTCGAGATCCTTTAGTGTTAGATGTTGTATTTATCTTGCATATGGGGAAGGGATTGATTTCTACGATTTCTCTGTCTGTTGTGGTACACCCCAAACCATAGGAAGTTTTCTCTGCAACAGGCTTTCCAACAAATAAAGGATGCATGTGTCCAAGCTCCTGTGTTAATCAGTCCAGACTATACTAAAGAATTCTATCTGTTCTCCTTTGCATCTGAAGACACCATTGCTGGTGTTTTATTATAGAAAAATGACCAAGGCCAAGAACAACCCATAGCATACATGAGTAAAATTTTAAGAGATTCAGAATTAAAGTACCATATGATAGAAAAACAAGCTTATGCCTTAGTAAAATCTCTTAAGCATTTCAGGATTTTCATAAGGTATGCCAAAGTAATTGGATATGTTTTTAGTACAACAATTAAGGATGTGTTAACTCAAGAAGAAGGCCTAGGTTCAATGTTATCAGCAACCTTGTAGTTGCCTATGCAAGATAGATCCAGGATGGATGGTAGAGGGACAAGCAACTAAGAAGGTGGAACCCAAACTGCCTAGACTCCCAAAGAGATGGTTGTCACACCAATCAAGGCAGTCTTCGCTTTATGTTGTCTGAGTCCAAAACAACAATGGGGGAGACCCAGATCTGCTCCCGATAGGAGAGATCAGACCTAGACACCAAATCAGATCAAAACAAACTTTGAGGTACGTAAAGTGTAAGGTGTTCAAAAACTCTAGATCTACAGTAGGATTCGGTAGATGGATCAAGATTTCAGCAGTATATTGGCTGATCCAAAGCAGTAATCGGATGACCTTTGGGGGAAATGGTTAGATCTAGGGTTTTGGTACTAGCAACTAAAGAAGATGATCTCTGCCTTGGGAAGCGTAACTGAGGCAGGATGGGTAGGAAAATAGTCGAGACTATCTAGTACCTGGCTGACAGACTCAATGAAGAAGGTGAACAGGTGTGATTGTTTGAGTCATCAAGGAACAGCCAATTTAAAGGGGAAGAGGTCAATTTAGGGCTAGCGCTAAGGATGGGAGTGTTATCCAACTTTTTGTACCATAGTTGGGTTACCTGAGGAGCCGCCGGTTGACAGACATGTTCAAAGTCTGATTCCAGTGTATCAGTTGATCCGTCTGCATGTCTAGCCAATATTGGCTAGCCACTTTTTTATTTTAATAATTTTGACCATGGCCCCGCGGGGTTTGTAATAAATGTGCTAGTGGGGTATTTTTTGAGTGGTTCGGTCTCCTGAGACGTAGAATCTCAAATAAGGTATTCCAAGGAGTTTTTTGCCCCTGACAATTATGCTTTGCCTTCAGCCGAGTATAATTGACGAGGTTTTCTCCCGCTTCCTCCAACGCTGGAATGCCCGATGTTGAATTCTGGGCCTTGGGGGGTTATTAGAGCCCAACTGAGTGTTTAAAACCTACTAGGCATTATTTAGGTAGATCATGGTCATGTCCTAAGTCATCTGGACACAAAAAAAATTCGAAAAAATCTTTTTCGAACAGTGAAAAATTTATTTTTTAATTTTTAATTACTTTTCCTAAGTTTTTTGGGTTAATTTTTCCATAAATTAAATGGAAAAAACTCGTTCGTGGTACGTCGGTCATCCAGACTCCGAATTCAGTGATTGAAGGCTCTAACCTTAAGCCAAAAATTATTCTTGATCACCCAGCCAGTCAAAACCAACTTTCAGATCAACAATCGGACACATAATGCCTTTTTTCTCAAAAAAGTCAGTTTTGAGTAAAAAAATGAGTTTTTATTAAAAAATGATTATTTTAGAGAAAATTAAAACTCTCCAAATTAATCAAAATTCAGTAAAATAAAAAGCTAAATGACATCTCATGGAGCACTTATGATGATTGGAGTTATCATAACTCAGCTTCAGTCATCATTAAGAGAGCAATTAATTTATTACCAGTTAGCAGACATGTCATCTCCAGCTAAAGAATGAGATGGAGAGCACTCATTGGTCCGGTGATTTGATCGAGGTGAAGACTGAAGCTTACACTATCAATAGGCTTCCCAAACCTAGTAGTGGCTCCTCCAGACCTAACAAAGTAGGTTTCCAGACCTAGCAGGAAGCTTTCCTATGCAGCAGGGCGTCTCCTTCATCCATTCACGCCCCTCTCTCTCCTGAGGGCGCCTTCCACACGTGTGGGCTCATCTGTGGATGGATTTCAGTGTCTAGGGTTGGAGTGGGGGTGCCTTTCCTGGGTGGAGGCCTCCCCTCACTCCCGGTTCTCCGATTTAGGTCTGGCATCTCTGTTTGGTGGCCAGGCTGGTTAGAGTTTGAGGATTGGTTTTAGGGTTTTAGCACTCTCTCATTGTACAAATAGAGGCTCCTTTAGCTCTACTCAGGGGGATTTTTGTGTAGAGAAACTCTGGTGAAACTTTTGTAATTGCGTGTTGCTTCTATGCAGCCATTGGAATAAAATTAAGGCTTTGGAGGCTCATGTGGTGTGATTCTTTGGATGATTGCACATGATGGATGAGGTGATGTTGTTTTAATGCTTTTATTTCTTGTCTATTTGAGATTATGATGTTATGCTTTAGAAGGCTTCTGTAAGCACATAAGAACAGGGATTTGAGGTTTGCAAGTTAGTTGTTTATTGATTTACTTTTAGAACTTAAAAAAGAGCATTGTTTTATTCAGTTATAGTTCATGCTCTTCTTTATTTCAATTTGTGAACAATACATGATTTAATATTTTGTTTTGGCAAGTCTATAAGTTTTATTTTGCAGATCCTTCCATCCAACCAAGCAGAAGTTCGAGCTCAGCTACATTTTCTTCTCTTGGAGTCAAGTACACTTTTCCGATAATTGCATGCTTCACGAGATCCAATTGCTTTAAAAAAGATCCACAGGTTTGACCATTCTCTCCTTACTTTTATTCATCTTTCAAATTAAAAAATCTTTATTTTCTTGGGATTATGGCATGTTTGGGCTAAAGTGAACATTCATTCACTTAGCCTTTGCCCCGGTTGGCTGCCCTATGCTTTATTTTCAACCTTTTAGGCCTTTTATTTGCAGCCCTCTTTCTCACTTAGCTTCCAGCCTTCTTTGACTCGTCTTTTCCCCTCTTTTCACCTTTTATTCACCCCTCTTACCTTGCCTTTTTCCTGCCTCTTTTCTTCCTTCTTTTCAGTGAGTTTGGGTAAGTGTTTGTAGCAAGTTTGTAGATTAAATTTCAAGTTATTTTTTATCAACTAATATCATAACAAGTGTGTGTCTAGAGCTCTTAGATTGCAGGCAGGTGAAGGAGAGCCCAAAGGCCAGAAACAAACAAGGAGTGCAAGAAGAACAAAAAGACTGGTATCCCTTCTCTTTCATCCCCTTCTTTCCCCGTTCTTCCAAGAAGCAAAGAACACATCATCATTGTAAAAGATTAATAAAAAATGGCTGAGTGGGAGCAAGTCTCATTTCTTTTCTACTTCCGCTATTTTGGGGAAGTGTGTCTTGTGTTCATTTTCATCATTTACTTAGATCAGTTTTCCTTAAGCAATTAGTTTAGCTCTTTGATTAAACTTAGTTTCATTCTTACTAATTGCTAGTTGTTCCTTAGCTTCATTTCCACTAATTGTTAGATTCATCAATGCTTGTTGGTGTGTCTTGTTATAAATTGTTAAATCATAAAAAGAACCAAAATCTCTTGAATCTCACCATAAGGTGGATATAAAATGCTCTCTGTCGGAGAGTTTTAATCAATCACTTTTCATATTAATTGTTGTGTTTGTTTAATCAAATCATCCATAAGTAAGACTCTTGAACTTGCAGAAACACAAGTCAAGAGCACTCTCTATCGGAGAGCATCTTAGGTTTGCACAACCCTTGCATTAGTTTCATCTAGATTAACTAAGTCTTTTGAACCACTGTCATAAGACGAGGTCAAGAGCGCTCTCTGTCGGAGGGTTTTAATTAATTAACTTAATAAAATTTGCAACTCACGCCCCTTTAATTAATTAACCCCCCTCCCTCATTGCCGGAGTATGCTCTGACCGATCCTAGATCAGAGTACCCAGAAACGGCACTGGATCTTTAAACCCCGCAAGAGTAACCTAATAACACTTAAACACCCCCTAACCAATGCACCAGCGTTGTAGGGATTCTTCCGAAGTACTTCCTAGTATAGGCGCCGAAACCTCCCGCTGTCATAGATTCTCGGCTAGTTGGTCACTTGACAATATCAACCTGGGATACTGGGAGGGCCCGACATGTCTTCAATGGAGGCAACTTAGAAGAGTCTCCCGTCTTTGATAAACCTTTTTGTTGACACCCTGAAGCAAGACCACTATTAAAAACTCTTAAAAATTACCAAGAGCACTTGCAAAACCTAACATTCACTGGCATCTTTTGGGATTCACATCTTTCTAAACACGAAGCATCTCCGATAATTTTACTCCATAGGCACTGGTTCCATCTCTTAGCATTGTTGATAATCTGGGCCATTTGTCCATTGAATGTTTGGTTATAAGTCGTATCTGTGAATGCTTTATTTATTTTCGTGAATTGCTCAAATATTTGTCTATCTTTTAATTCCAGTGATAGCAACGTGGATTGCTTTATCTTGTGCTCAATTCATCATATTAATCATCTAAAATCATAGAAACTCCTAAACAACACCCATCTGCATCTGAAAACACTTAAAACTTAACTTAAACATTGAGCCATAGAAAACTCTTTGTTAGGAACTACCCCCCTTGGCTTCGTTTGGAGTTAACCTAAACGAAGGAGCTAGGAGTAGGTGACAGTACCTAGCTCTGTGCTTGCCCCCAAGGTCACACCTCTCCCACTTTTTCAAGTGAGGAGACAGCTTTTGGAAGATTTCTGCTGATGGTGTGCAATCAGAGGACAACAGGGAGATCAGTGCCTTTCATGCATTGGGCAATGGAGTCAGTATACACCCAGCGTTGAGGTGAACCCACTTAGGGTAGACCCTGATATGTGGACCCAGATAAGTGTTTTGGTCCAGATGGCTCAGTTAAGGCAGAAATTCAGTCAAGGAAGGCTAGCACTAGGGTTGGATGAGACAGATCTATTGATCTGAGGCAACCAGCAGAAAACTAGCTTAGCGTTGAAGAGAAAATGGGATCAGGAGGGCTTGATCTACACACTCGGTTCAGAGAAATTTAGGAAAAGTCAGATCTCGGAAAAGTCAAAGTTGATGAATGAGCCTAAGAGGATGAAAAACTGATTTCTTCAGATCTAGGGCAAGCACGCTGGATCTAGGTCAGCATTAGGGGTGTTCTGGAGTGCTCAGGACCTGATCTATCAGCCTAGCCTGTCAGATTTCGGAAACAGTAAACTCCTGAAAGGTCCAATTTTTCAGTGATGGCGCTAGGGTTGTTTTCAGTCTAGAATTCAGATCTAGGTCACACTGTCATGAATCTGAACCGCATTGGGGGAGATTTGGGATGTGTGAGACCCGATCTATCAGTCTATGAAGTCAGAAATCAGAAAAAAACAAAACCTTAGCAGGTCAAATTTTCAGTCGAGGCACTATGCAGTTTTCAGACAATATTTCAGATCTAGGTCAAACCAGCAAGAATTTGACCAGCGTTGCAGTAGATTCAGTGAAGGGGAAGCCCGATCTATGAAAACCAACAGTGGTTTAGGGTTTTTTCAGTATTTTAAGGATTTTCAAAAAAATGGAAGAAAAACAGGTACAATGGATTGAGATCTGCTAAAGAGAAGAGAATTACCTGTTAGATCGTACCTGAAAATGCTTGTAGAAGCTTTAACAGCGATGATCTTTGCTATCCCGATCAATTCTGGAAGATCCATGTGATTTCTATGACGAATGTAAGCCCCAAGCCACTAATGCGGCCCCTACCCTGCATCAACAAACGTTAACAATATCAAATTTGCTAAGACAAGATAAAGAAACGAAATGCTATAGGAAAGTAAAAAGAAGTAATCATAGATCACAATGAGACTAATGAAAACCCCCTGATCCAAGACGAAGATAACTGAAGCGAGTTGAGGTCCCCCTGCAAAAACGCTCCAGCCAAAACGCTCTCCTGTAGACAAGACAATGATAGCAGAAAAATATAGATCTCACATGAATTTCCACAATGCTAGGAAGCAGAAGACTATCCAATCACCATTTGAGAACATCAGATGCAAAGCAAATCCAAAAAATATCCACAGAAAAATCTTTCTATTATTCAGATCCAAAAGCCAAAGACCTCTTACAAATGAGAAGCTCTCTCCTTTAAATAGAAATGAAAAAACCACAATCATAACCGAATCCTAACCACTTTCAAAACGAGTGGCTAAAGATTAAAAGATAAAATATTCTAATCAATGGTTGCGATGAGCTCAACATACAATACATGGATCAATATAACCATAAAGTACCAAAGTGGACTAAATCACCCATAAAGAGGGCACCCCACTCAACAAAAAATAAATGAAGCACATGGTGGGTCCATGGAGTGTTAACTAACTCCCTATCGGTCCTCCATGGCACAATAAAATAATATAATATTTTAATTCTTTGACTTTGTGCCTCCTTGAGGAAATCGTGAGCCTCCCAAAAGCTCCAGAAAAATAATATAAAAATGCCCAAAAAATAGGTGTGGGCCCAATCAGGTGTTGCAATTGCTGGAGAAGAAGCGAAGGACATCACTCTCATCATCATGACTCATCCCATGTCATTTCCTTGCCTCAGTAGCCCAAATCGATTTCTTCAATAGCCATTTAATCATTTTTTAATTTGCCTCGAGAAACGTGAACATGCCAAAACAGCCTCCTAGGGTGCTTGCGTTATCAAACTGAGCCCACTAGGCTCTCTAGGATGCAGGTACTATGGTACAGACGAGTGGCTGCACCCCCTATGTCCATACAACGCCCTAGGAGATTCAAACAAAACATCTCCCTACTCAGACACATCATCCTATCAAGCAAAACTGCATCAGAAAGGTAAAATGAGCCTAATCATCTCTGCAATTGCCCGGAGCTGAAAATAATATGTCTCATTAGACTTAGAGAGTCCAAATCCATCTAGGGTGTATACTCATACCCCTCTCAGGTCTCTACCTGATCATCAACCATAGACAATATAACCAATTGTAAATGATCAGATACCAATAATATAACTTAGAATATCATCCATCTGCTGCAAGTGTTATAAGGCTAAGACATGCTCTACAACTCATTTAAGCAACAATCACAACAAGTAGCAGTCATTTCACTGGCAGTACATCAACCAAATACCTATATAGGGCTTTATTTATTATTACTCAGACTAGACTTTCAAGGCTATACTCACTTCATTGTTGTAGTCAATTTGCTAATGACGGGTGAAGGATGAAATTTACAAGGCTAGGGCAAAAGATGGCTTCCTACTTAACATCATGACACTTTGGATATGGAAAGGAAAAACTCACTAAAACCAATGCCGGACAAACAACAACACAAGGAATGGCAGTGCCTCACAAATGGTTGAGTTGTTTAGAGAGTGCTTATTCAACTTAGGTATCATGACTACATCAAGTTTAATCCAGTTTCATTAGGATCATCAATTTTATTTCCATGGCCATTTTTGGCCTATATGACCCTTTGGGACTTCACCAGTGCTTAAAAGCACGGCTAATCGTAGCTTTCATCCGGGACATATTTAAATTTATAAGGTCAGCAATATTTGGATATAGCA
>LPNX011120040.1:102837-131042 GCA_001517045.1 Pseudotsuga menziesii | reverse complement strand
TAATTATTATATTTAATATTATTTATTATATATTATAATTAAATAAAAAATATTATTTCTATTAATATTTTGTAGATATGTCTATGCGCGCACCGGTTATTAGCAACAACCACATTAAATTAATAATGTGTCTGAATACGTCGATAGGCGTAAATTTAGGCACATATAATTAATGTTTTTCCCTATAGTATGTGCTTAAATTTACGCCTATCGGCATATTCAGACACATTATTAATTTAATGTGGTTGTTGCTAGTTAATGAATTCATGGGAGAAGGAAGCATATCTGACCCCTTGATGTATTGTTGCAGCTTCCTGAAATATTGTTGTCATCGTCTTCCACTTTTAAGGTGGTTGCAGCTTCCGCACTCAAGACAGCGGGCACGATCGTGTTAGTCTGCAGTTTCCGCCTCCGCCTGTTATGGTCCGCCAGGCATTTTCTGCAACTCCGCTTCACCTCGTCGAATTCTGCCAAAAGATGAAAGTTGTGCGCACAAAATAGGTATCAGTTTTGAACTAATTTGGAGAGTAAGGAGCATTAGCATTTTACATCAGTACCTTTACCAAAGACATTAAGCATCCTTTAAGCTTCGCCACTAAGTTTTTCCGAGATATCAAGTTTCCAAAGTAAAAGCATAGAAAAAAAAAGACAGTGCGCCATAACAGATACTGTATGTATTTACCGGTTGCACTGTTGGCAGAAACGCTGTTGGACACCGCCTGTGACAACGCTGGTGGCCTTGGAATGAAATTCGCAGACTTTGTGGCGACGATGGTAGTGTTTGGCATTTGTTAGGTCTGCTTTGCAGCCCTCGGCCTGGCAGCGCGGTACTTGCGAAGCGGGAGGAATCGCAAGAGGCATTCATTCTCCACGGCCTGGACATCGTTCAACCACCCGCCGCTACTGGTGTATCTCTGGATCAAGAACTGTCCGTTTGGCTGGATCACGGCCCGTTCAATAATTTCCGTGAATTTACCCACACACCAAATCCACGAGTCCTAGGAAGTCATGGATCCGCTGACTGTTTGAATTATAAATAACATAATAATAAAATATAATAAATGCTGATGTCATAGTTGCCATGTGTCAAGTGAAAACCAGATACCAAACTCCAAGGCTGACATCATCTCTGATTGGCCAATTCGAAGTTGACAAAATAGCAAAGACAAATATTTTTATTAAAATTTAAAATAATTTTTTGGCAAACTCCAAAGCTAAACTATAAAAAACAGATTTTAAATTTTTGGTCAAAGGGCAACTAATAGAAGGTCAAAAGGAAACCGATTGCAATATACGTGCTGTGGCAGGTATAATAACGATGAAAAATTATTTATTAAAATAGTATTGATTTTTCTTTTGGGACATGTTTTCAAACCAAGTAATTTGGGATTAATTTGGTTGATTTTGAATACTAAATTTTAGACCTAAGTTTATAAATTTATTATAAACAAAGATTTATCAAGTATATATTAATATTTTAATAATTTATATTTTCTTTTTCAATAAATTTGACATGTTATAGGTATTTTAATCATTCATATTTTCCATTTTGATAAAATTGGCATGTTAATATTTAGTGATATTGGTTATAATTTCAACAAGATTAACTTTAAGTGTAATAAGTGTATAGCCTAGATTTATTTTATGGTCTTAGCATATTGTTATGCTTAAGTGCATCATGCATCATGAGTAACATTTAAATAAACTTCAGTTAAGTGCTTATATAGATAACTATAACAATTTGGTAATTAATTTAACTTATGTTTAGCTTTTGTTTAAGAGTAATCCATCTCCATAAAACTAAGTGGCTGGCTACATCTATCAGCTTTCACAAGCCACTTAACTTGTAGGTGTGCTAGTTTCTACTTTTAACATTATCCACCTTACTAACAATATATATATATATATATATATACACTAGCACACCCACATTCTTCTTGTTATCCATTTATTATTTTTTATATTCTTTTTCTCTTTTATCTCATATTATTCTTTTTCCTTTTTATCTCACATTATTGTTATCTGGCATAAATTATTGGTTAGATCCATTCATCAACTACAAGTTATCCATTCATATTTTTTATATTCTTTTTTTTATAATTGTTTATTTTGAATTTTGAACTACTACCATAAAATCAATCTAGAGAGTACATTTGTCTCATCCTCATGAATAGATCCAAATCTCAAATAAAAACTTCTTCTATCTAATTATATTGTAAAACACAACACTTCTCTTCTCTTCTCTTCTCTTTACTAGAAGTGCAATTACATTGGAATGGTTTCTTACAACTTATTATAAATTTACTATCAATCCTAAATCTTAAGTTAACCAGGTTTGGATTTCTCAAGATCAATAAGGTATTTGATGTAATGAAACTGTTGATGAATAAAATAAAATAAAAAACTTACCAGTTGAAACGTGCAAAAGTACCTGAAGTTTCTGACATCGTTTGGCGAATTCCACCATATTTTTAGCTCCCTTTGTGTTGATGTTGAGAGAGATATCATATCTACGTTTTGCAAGAGCATTTGGTTGAATAAGTTAGGTCTGACAGTCAGTAAACATTTCTTACTTACAACTATGAATAAACACCCACGATGAAATAAACAAACCTGTCATCAAACACTGTGCTTGCGGCATTATTTACAATGGCGTCCAGATTTTCCCAGAGCTCCTCTCTCGTTGTATCATTTTCAATTCCAAGATTACGATCTGCTGCAACGTCTCCAACGACAGGAACGACTTTCTGGAATATGAAGCTTTCAAAATTGTCACCGTGTTGCTCCCTCAGAATCTTGAACAACTCCAACCTGATAACCTGTGATTCAAAGGGATTTGTAGTCTTAGGATTAATCTATTAACACTTAGGAGATTGATATGTTTATATACAATGTCTAGTTTTTCAGTAATTTGATAAACATTATATCACAAAGTTTTGTTTCATCCCATTTTTAAGATTTTAGGTCAATTTACAAAGATCCACAACCCAAGAATCCATTGATGAAACTCATACTACCATAAAGCTATAATTTCTAAGATATTGGATCTATTTGAAAACAGCCACAACTCAAGAGTAAATTAGTGAAATTCATACCACTGTAATAATAGTTTATTTTTAAGGTCACCCCTTGGTAAGACACCAATTTGATGTATGAGACCTCTTGTTTGTGGGACAACCCATTTCTATGCACAGTGATTTAACTGCTAAAGTCTAATAATAATTTATTTTTAAGGTCACCCCATTCCAATACACCAATTTGGTGTATAACACCCCTTGTTTGTGGACAAGGGACCCCTCTGCCCAAGTTATTTAACTAATAAAGTCTACAGAAATGTACATACATACACTTATCCCTCTAAATTTGAACACCATCAGATCTATTCATGTTGTACTTAAGCACTCAACCTGCGCATAATTCCTTTATAGACTTTTCCGGAAAATCCCTTAATCCACATTCTGCAGAGCTTTGGGATCCCTCTCCATTCTAATTTGGTCAGTTTTCACACCAAGTAAAACTGATTTTGACAATTATAAATCTCATCCACTGCTCACAATTCATATAAGAATGGATTCTCAGTCAATATGGAAGAATCCAAGGACCAAAAGCCGGCACTCTCAGAGGATTAATAGGAAAACAATAAACATTAATGAGACAAATAGCAATGTAGTCACAGTCCTCACCAACCAGCCAAGTGACGCAATGAATTTCATTGTGGGGTGAATGTGCAAACCACTCACGGAGCAACACAACTGCCGCATAAATTTTAAAATTGCAAACGACGAGACAAACAGTAATTCTCGTGACTGTCTTAAATCGACAAACAATCTTCATCTCTGCCTTGCACGTTTGATTCTAGGATTAATATTTCCATTTAAAACATTTAAAATATGTGAAGATCCTAAACTAAACTGAAAGAAACAAAAAAATAACATTTCTAACACCTAATTAATTTGAGCTACTCCAACAACTTATATCTTGAAGAATAATTAAATATAATATATAATTTATAATTTATTAAATCTAATTATTTATAATATCGCTCATAAATTTGAGCTACTCCAACAGCTTACATCATGAAGAGTAATTAAATATAATATATAATTTATTAAATCTAATTATTTATAATATCGCTCATAGTGGCGAATTCCAACCACGATGCTGACATACCAAAATCCGAGCATCTATCCACATACTGAGCCCAGCACCTATTGCAGCAAAACCAAAGCAGCACTGATCAATAGTACCTACCACAGCAACTTTTTTTTTTCACGTAAAGGAAAAAAACAGTCCCTTGCTATTTCTATTAGAAATCAAAGGAGACTTATCCATACAAAGGTTTCAGTATACATCCATGATCCTCTCATCAACATTAAACTATCTCCCTCGCTATCCAAAGATTCTTCATATCAGTTTACAAAAACATTCACCACAAAAAACATATCAGTTTTGATATATGTAAATCAAAAAGTAGTTCTGAAATTCTAAACACAGTCTGCGTCTCAAATACTAGTACTATGGAACTTTCCTATATCCATGCTAATAGTATCTTGTACTTCTACAAGAACACCTACTACCCCCCAAATACTCTTCAATATAAATGTAACCTTCATTTATCCTTAAGCCTCTTTTGGATAGTCTATCAGCTGTAGTGTTATGCTCCCTATGTAGATGTTGAAAATATATATGCTGAATAGTATCGATGATCTCAGCAGTCCTGTTAAGCCATCCAAAAAGTTTGTTGTTTCAAATGGGATGTTCCTTTCTGGCTCAGCCAATGATAGCCATCGAATCTCCCAGAATGCTTATGTTATCAATATTCAGTTCTCTCGCCAATCTGAGTAATGCCCAAAGTGCCACCAGTTCAGCCTTAGTATTCGTACCAAATCCCAGACCCAGCCAAAAATGGAAGCAATGATTGTTTGCCACTGTCAAAGTCCCCCCTCCTCCACAATATCCTCCCTACTCAGCTCCATCAAAAGTACCTATGATTCCACTCGAAAGTAATGGAGGGTAATGTATACCAAATTTCTTCCTACTAATCGAACCATTAGGATAATGGCTGTATAATCTAATGATCCAGCTCATGATGGCATCCAATGGCAATTTACAGTTCTCAAAGATAAGTAAGTTCCTGTACCTCCACAAAACCTAGATGTAGAAAATGGGTAAAGTTTTGTGTAAAAAATGTAACTTCTGCCACTCATGAAGACAGTAATCCAGTGATCCACCTCCCCAGTCATCAGGAAAATCAAAATGTAACATCAGCAATCGCCAAACCTTCAATGAGAAAGTGCACTGACAAAAAAGATGATCAACTGTTTCAGCAGCTTCCATGCACAACAGGCACATGTTAGGTCCAGAGTAACCTCTTCTGCAAAGGACTTCCCAAGTGAGAATTCGACCGCTGAGTGCCAGCCAAAGAAAACAGAGAATCTTTAGTGGCACATTCCACCGCCAAATAATCTGATGCCACCAAATACCAGTAGACGGGCATACCTCATCAATCTCAGAACAGTAAACCTCTTCAGCAGTAATCGATCCATATTTGCCCCTGTCCCACACCAGTGTGTCTTCACTATCCCTTAATCAGATTCCAGTCTTCTCAAGTTCGAACACATAGTGATTCCAAATAGTAGCATCTCTCCCGATGATGCCTAATAGATTACTATCCATCCAATACCCACGGTTGTAATCCTCCACTCTCCCTGAACGGATTTGATAGAAATACCAGATATCCTGTGAGTGAAGCCACCCTATGATATGCAAAGGCAAATAATAATCTTTTTTACATCCAACCACAGGGTCAATACCAATCAAATCTTTGTTTCCATTCCCCAATTTCCAGGCTAACCAGTTTTTAATTCTATAAAACTGCTTGTTAAAACTGCTCCAAAATAAAGATCCAGTCACCTTTTCCTTTTGTTCATACCTGATCCACCCTTCGACCGTGTCTTCTTTCCAATATTTAGCCCGCAGTATGGAGCGCCAGAGTCCCGACTGTGAAATAACTCTCCATCCCGTCTTCAATAGTATAGCCACATTAAATAGTGCGAGGTCCTTAATATTCCAGCCCCCAGCCTTCCAAGGAGAACATAATCTTTGCCAACTAACCAGATGGATCTTGTTCCTCTGTAAACTGCCCGACCACAGAAATTTTGCTATCAAGCTGTTCATACGAGATATAATGGACAACGGAATCAACCCCAAAGCCAACCAGTACACCGGAATGCTCATGAGAACAGCTTTAATCAGTATCAATCTCCCACCTAAAGACAACCACCTATTGTTCCAGTTTCTAATCCTCTTCTCCATTCTGATCAGCAACCAAATCCAGTCTTTAGTTAAATAACCATTAGGCTTCAGTAAACAGCCCAGGTACTTCAATCCATCCCCAATAGCCGAAGACTTAACCGGTATGATTTCCTTAATAGCTGCCTCCACAGCACATACCTGTTTATGGAAAATGAAACAAGATTTATCAAAGTTTAATTGCATACCAGATGCACAGCAGAAGAGTTTCAAAATTCTATTTATCTCTGTCCAATCCTCAACATCCCCCGTCCCATAAATGATCACATCATCCACAAAAAGTATATGAGTTAGAGCCAGAGCCGAATTGAAAAGAACACCTTTAATCCTGCCACTGATCCTAGCCTCTGTTAAAAGTCTACTCAGTCCTTCAATAACTAGCAGAAATAATATAGGGGACAAAGGGCAGCCCTGCCTGAGTCCCCTCCCACATCCGAAGAACGAAGTAGGTGCGCCATTTACCAGCACAGAGAAATTTGCTGAGGTAATACATCCCATAATCCATCTTACCACCTCAATAGGGAGGCCAATCTGTACCAGTATGAGTCTCAGGAGCCCCTAGTCAACCCTATCATAGGCTCTCGAAAGATCCAATTTCAGTATGACAGCGTCCAAATCCTGAGTCTTATTAGAATGTAACGCCTCCTGGGTGATACCCACTGCCTCCGAGATCTGCCTGCCATGTAAAAAACCAAATTGCTCCTTAGTTATCCTCTTAGAAAGAATAGGCTTCAATCTGTTAGATAAGATCTTAGTGATGATCTTATATACCAGATTACAAAGAGAAATCGGTCTGTAATCATCAAAGGTGAGTGGCTTATCAGTCTTTGGAATCAATGCTATGAAGGTAGCATTCAGTATGCCAGGTACTTGCCCATTCACCTTAATATCTTCCACCAAGGCCACCAAATATTTCTCGAAAAGTTCAAAAAAACACAGTATAAATTCTACCGTCCACCCATCAGGCCCCGGGCTTTTATCTATTTTAAAATGATCAAGTACATCCCTTATCTCTGATGCATTAATGGTGTTAAAAATCTCTTTTCCTTCATCCTGCTTAAAGAACCTGGGGAAAACTCTAGTCACCTCCAGCTGTTCCAATATGTTCCTCTCACCAGCCTCCTCATAAAACTTAGCAAATTTACCTTTCGCAGCTTTACACAGATCAATCTGTTTATAAATCTTACCTCCTGTATCATCTTCCAATTCCCAGATAGAGTTCTGTATCCTTCTTTGATTAGCCACTTTATGAAAGTACTGCGTGTTTTTGTCCCCTTCAGCCATCCACCTTACCCTGCTCTTCTGAAGAAGAGTCTCAGCCTTGATGTGTACCAGATGGTTCCTATTGTTAATGGCGTTTGACAGTCTCTTCCTATCCTCAACCACCCCTAATCCTTTCATAATCTTCTCATTTAACAGTGTAATAGTTTCCTCGACTTCATTAAGCTCCAGTCTATTCTCCGCCTTTCTCTTCTTCTCCCATTTAATAACCAGTCTTTTAAGATAGCTCAATTTCATCATAAACCTTCTGCAATCAGGTTCACATTCTAAATGATTCATATCAACCCATGTGGCCCTAATAAAGGCTCGAAACTCCTCCTCCTCCAGCCAGACCCGATTAAACTTAAACGGGAGATTGATTTTGAGAAAATCAAAATCCAATTGCAATGACACCGGACAGTGATCTGACAGCTTAGAAAAATCCACCCAGGTCCTATATCTGTCAATCTTCTCCAATAGCTTATTACTGATCAGAAATCTGTCCAGTCTCTTCGCAACATGTCCCACTCCCTCTCTTCCATTATACCATGTAGGCGATGAAAAGTCTGCAATTACATCCACCAGGTCCACCGAATGAAAAAATCAACAAGATAATAACATAAAGGGTCATCAGCCTGTCTACCACCCCAGACCTCCGAACGCCCCAATGTAAAATTTAGGTCTCCTCCCAAGATCAAATTCTCCAAATTAAGTAGTCCCAGCTGGGAAATATGATCCCAAAATCTCTGCCTGTCCTTATATGGCCCATAGACATTGAGAAGTTTAAGTACCCCATCGAAACCTTTGAAATGCCCCTCCAATAGAATACCCCCAGCAGTACTAAAAGATTTGAAATGGGCAAACTGGGGATCCCAGGCCGATAAAAGTCCCCCAGAGAAACCATTCGAGTCCGTGGCTGTGACAACCCAGTCAGGACAAATCTTTAGGAAATTCTCACATGCAACCGGCGCTGGGACCATAGTCTCCTACAAAAAAGAACTTGTACAGAATGAGAATAAATATATTCACGGAGCGCCCTTCTCTTGGGGAGGCCTCCCAATCCCCTAACATTGTAGGTCTTAAGTATCATTTGGAACCCTGTCCCAGGGACATTGCTCTAAGATCCCTTGTAGAGGTGACAGCCACAGAAAGGTCCAGACTGCTCATAGTAGGTGAGTTAGGCTCTAGTGAGCTAGTACCACCTTTAAGTCTCGCCCAATGCTTCTTTTTCCCTTTCCTTAGTGTCACATTTGATCGAATGGATTGAATTGGACAGGCACTCGACTGAGACTCTGGATTTTGTGCAAAGCACTGCAAAGGGGTTTTGCAATAATCCCCCTCAAGTCTCTCAGGACCATCCCCTAGCTCCTCTTCTATTAAAGACCACAGTTGCTTATCAGAAATATTATTATATAATTCCGATATATTCCCTCCCAAATCCACCTCCTGAATCAAGTCCTTATCAGCAACCACCCCATTTGATGTCGAAGGCCCCTAGCCCAGGTCTTCAGAGGAAGTATTCAAATAGGGACTATTACAATTGAACAAATCATCAACCTTTTTCTCAATAGGCACCGTTCCCCCCACAGTCACATTTGTTGTCTCCTCAACCACAACAACAGAAGGATCGCCAGAATCCAAATGTCCCTCCTGTAATGCAACCCCACAATGTCCATGCACATTCTTTGCTAATGGAGCGATGACACATTGTAAAAGTTCAATCTCAGCTAATTCAAGAAATGAGAGTTCAGGTTTAGTAGTGATCAGCTTACCAATAATGTTAGTCATTCCACTTTTAATACAAAGCTCAGCCAGGTCAGGTGAATTTCGAGGCCTCACAGAGGTCACATCCGGACATTCGTCCCGTAGATGACCCGTTCTTCTACACTGGTGGCATCTGAACGGCACACGCCAATAATCCAGCCTCTGAACCCTCACCTGTGATCCGCAAGTGATCTCTATCTCCTCTGGCAATCCAATAGTTACATTAAACTGCACCAGAACAGCCACCATCTTCTTGTCACCTGTAACCAAGGTTTTATCATCCAGGAAAATAAATCTACCAACAGTATTTGCAATCGTCACAATGATTTCCCTCTTCCACCACTGGATAGGAAAACCTGGCATCAGTAGCCACAAATGCCTCTTTCTGATCGGCTCGGTGACAGGGTCGAAACCCACATGCCACCTACTCAGCATAAGGGACCCGTGCTTAATCAACCAAATGCCACGCAATATGATAATAGCATCCAATTCCTCCAAGAAATGGAAAGAGCACCAGCCGTTTAGAAGAAAAGTGAATCTCGGCATATACCCAATCACTGGAACCCAAGCCTCTCTCATCCACGCCAACATCGCGGCTCTGGTTATCCGCACAAATTCTAATCTCCCAACAAGTGCCCTCCGAGCATAACTCTGCACCTTATCGATCTCCAGATCTTCGCCAAGGGTGAGCCTTTCCATCCCTGTTCGAATTTTATGTGCTTTAAGTTTCCTTCTAAGTCGATCCCTGTCCCCCCTGATACTCTTCTCCTTTGATGGGAAAGGCATGTGATGCCTCCAGTTCGCATTGATATGAGCTACAGAGCCCATTCCTTCCATCTCATTCCCCGAGCCTCCAGCTGTCTGCAAAAGAGACTGACCCGCCATCGTCAAATTACCACCTGTCCAATATAAAGTACAGCAAATAAACTCCGCAGACCTAGTGTCGAATACCCCTCCAAATCCCAAGTAAATACTCCGCAAACATAAAAGATCGTAACCAATACTCGCCACCCTGAGGACACGTCTGTATAATTCCTTTAATGTAAATCCGCCCCCCAACAACCGAAATCAATGCAGCCTCTCATTACCCTCCCAAGACAAATCTAGTACAAATCAGACACAGGTGAACGAATGCATCATTAATGTCAACGCTCCACGTCCTCATAAGAGATAAAACAGTGCTATCCTCCTAATAAAAGCACAACAATATAGGTAGCACATTAATACAAATCCACCCCTACGATTAATGCCATGCATTAATGGTAACAACCACCACCCACCAGAGAAAATTCAAATTGATCCAGAGCGGGAGAGGAAAACCCAGACACCAGCAATACACGGCTAGTTCAAACCACCTGCAACACTAAGAGAGGGAGCCATCGCCTGGTCCAACCGCCTGCCTAACCAGTCCAAAAATGAAGCCAAAGAACCCCAGAAAGTGCCCACCGAAACAACTCCAATCTAAACTCCCCCAAACATAATGCTAGTACATTCTCCTTCTGAACTCAAAGAAAAAACCATCGACCAGTCCAGTCGCCTACAAATACCCATCTAATAGAGGCCAAAGTACTCGAAGGGCACCCACCGAAATGACACCAGTCTAAAACGCATCCACAGAACTTAGCAAAGATCCAATATGCCCGTAGGAGTAGTTGTTGCAGCTGGCAAAAGGCCGATACTGTTGAGTCTGAACAAATCAGTAAAGTCACCACAGAGAACCAACTAAGTGAGCCCCGTCCCGACCATAAAAGGAGAAAAAAGAACCCACAATCCAGTCAACCAGATAAATGTGAAATATCTCCACCAGAGAAATCATCAAAATCTGCATCAATCTCTCAGACCCTCAGTGCCAGAAATCCCTCGCTCCTACTCCTCGCTCCCCCCATGTTTGAATCTGATTCCAAATTATGTGATACCTACCACAGCAACTTACATCATGAAGAATAATTAAATATAATTCATAATTTATTAAATCTAATTATTTATAATAAAATATTATATGGTATAATTTAATAACAACATTACATGAATGTTTTTTACTTTAATGTGCTCTATAATCTTATTTTATTAAATCATATTATAAATAATAAATTATATATAAGGGATAAAAGTATTGATCTATATAAATTATTTTTTAAGTATAAAATTTTATTATAAGGAATAAATATACTAAAGATAATAGTATATTTTCTCTCTTATAGACTAGAGTTTGAATGCACAAATAACACTGTTGAATATGACGCTATAGTCTTGGGCTTGAAGAAAGCTATTGAACTTAAGGTTAAAAATTTAAAAGTTTTTGGGGATTCTGAGATAGTAGTCAGACAAGTAAGGAACACCATTCATTGTTTATATCCACATCTTAATGGATACCGATTGGAGGTATGGAATTTGATTATGCACTTCAATGCTTTCAATATAAATGCAGTACCTAGATTGCAGAACGCTGCAGCTGATTTATTAGCTACTTCTGCATCTAGATTGCTGCCAACTAATAACAATTGTTCTATTGAATTGATTTTGAGGCCATCAGTACCTAGAAATGTTACAAATCTGAGGGTGTTCGATGACGATGAACAGATCATCGATTTTTTGATGAATGAAGAATATTTTAAAGAATCCATAATAGACGAAAAAGAACATTTGTCAGGTTTACAAAATGAAGATGCAATTTTGGGAAATTTCATGCCTAAAGCGGTAAGAACCCTTGAAGGGATTTTTTATTAGTAGAGTAAATTCTGGAAACCAGCCAATGTGAAGACGAATAGTTCATCAATGCATAATGAGCTGGTCATTCTGGGATTAGAAGCTGAACCTAAATAGGTCAATTTGGGAAAATGTTTCTCACCTAGGGAAAGATGAAGTTCATCAAGTTGTTTCAGCAACACAAAGACATCTTCTCGTGGATGTATGGATATTTGAAGACTTATGACACTCGTATCATCTAGCATGTGATTCCCATCAAAACATGAGCAAAAATGTTTCAACAACAACTTACAAAGATGCACCCGAAGTTAGAACCTCTGATCCATTATGAAGTAAAGAAGTTACTAGATGCAAAGATCATTTTCATGGTTTTATATTCATAATGGGTTGCCAATCTAGTCCTGGTGAGGAAAATGTCAAGAGAGATAAGGATGTGCACTGACTTTAAGAACTTAAATAGAGCACACGATAAAGATAACTATCTAGTTCCACCAATGCAACATATTTTACATATGGTTTTTGGATCAAAAAGTTTCTCCCTGTTAGATGATTTTTAGGGTAATAAAGTGTTAGTGGTCAAGCAGGACCGATGAAACACAACATTTCATACAAAGTGGGGAAAATTCTCTTATAGAAGAATGCCTTTTAACCTGATGAATGCTGGAACCACATTTTAGAGGGCTATGGACATTTCATTCATAGGTTTAAGTGGCCACTGTGTAGTAGTGTACTTGGATGATGTAATAATTTTCTCCAAGAGAAGAGAAGACCATGTTTTTCACTTGAAATATATTTTTGACTGCTGTAGAAAATATGGTATATCTCTAAACCCAAAGAAAAGAATATATGCAGTTCTTGAAGGAAAATTGTTGGGACACATCATCTCAAAGAAGGGAATTTTAATAGATCAAGAGATATTTGAGGCTATAACTCAGATTCCCATGCCCCACAATAGGAAATATATGCAATCATTTATGGGCACAATAAATTTTGTTTGAAGGTTTGTCCCTGATTTTGCTCAAATTGTGAAACCTCTGTAGAAAATGGTGAAGCAAAGCGTACAGTTCAAGTGTACTAACATTGAGAAAGTTTCCTTTAAATATATCAAAACAACAATAGCTTAGGCACCTTCTTTGAAGAGTCCAGACTTTGAAAAGGAATTTATTTTATATACCTTTTCTTTAGACAACTCTCTTGCAGCAGTGCTTACGCAGAAAGGGGGATTAAGAGACGAATACCCAATATCATTCATGAGTATTGGGTTACAAGGGGTTGAATTGAATTACCCACCCGTGGAAAATCAAGCATATGCAGTATTCAAGGCAGGAAAACAATTCAGACCCTATATTCTTAAAAACAGAACAAAAGTTGTAATTCTTGACCTAACTGTTAGTTCTCTTTTTGTGCAAAAGTAATTGGGTGAGCAAAGAGGGAATTGGGTGACTACCGTGTAGGAGTGTGACCTAGAATTCAAACCAGTTATCATAATCAAAGGTCAAGGGTTGTGCAATTTGATAGCAGATAATAAAACTGATAAAGATCGTGATAAGGAGAATGAAGCTGGAGTGAACTTGATTGATGTATGTCCTATCTTCACTACTCTCGAATATTGGTACAAAGATCTGGTGTACTATCTTCAACAAGGATATCTATCAGAGCATTGGGGGACAAGAAGAGAAGGGCACCTTGGTTGAAGTCAACCCCATATCAAATAATGGATGGAGTGTTTTTCAGAAAAAATTATGATGCAGTTTTGCTCAGACGTTTGGAAAGAGAGGATTCCTCCAAAAAATTCAAAGAATTACACGCCGGACCAGCACGAGGACATTATTCTGGGGATACCACAACTCAAAAGATACTTAGAGATGGATATTACTGTCCAACTTTGTTTAAAGATTCCCATGCCTATGCAAGAAAGTGTGATTTATGTCAGAGGAGTGGTGGCAAATTGGAAAAAGTGGCAGGACCATTACAACCTGTTACTATTTCAGAGCCGTTTGAACAGTGGGGCATAGATGTTATTGGGGAAATCAATATGAATTCTTCATTACAACATCGATATATCCTTACGGCTACCAATTATTTCACACGATGGGTAGAAGCGATTCCATTGCGCAAAGTGAATGAAGATGCTGGAATTGGCTTCCTGTAAGAGAACATTAGGACGAGGTTTGGAGTTCCAATTTCTCTTGTTTTTTTATAATGCATCTTATTTCTCATCTGTTAAAATAACCAATTTTTCTTATGAAAAGGGAATTAAGTTGCATTACTCAACTAATTATTTTCCTCAGGGAAATGGTTTAGCGAAATCGACAAATAAGAACCTTATCCAAATTTTGAATAAAACCGTTATTGAAAATCAGAGAAATTGGCACTCATCCCTTTCGAATGCACTATGGGTAGATAGGGTCACTCCAAATAATTCCGTAGGAGTGTCTCCCTATACTCTAGTATATGGAAAAGAAGATTTATTGTCCCCAAACATTCCGCTCCCTTATTCGCGGTTAACTCAAGCCTTAAGGGGTTCCAGTAATGAATTTTTACAAGCACGAATTGACACTTTGTTAAAACTAGAGGAACTATGAAAAAGGATAAAGATAATTTCAACCAACATCAAGGTATCATCAAAAGATGGTTCAACAAGAGAAAATATGGTACACGAAGCTTTGATGTAGGATACCTAGTTTTGAAATGGGATAATCCTCATGCAGAAAAGGGCAAGCATGCAAAGTTCCAACAGTTATAGATTGGCCCTTACCCAGTCACTGAAAATTTAGGCCCTGCAACTTACAAGTTGCAAGATTTACAATGACACGAAGAAAGTATTCCTGTAAATGGCCTTTGTCTCAAACATTACTTTATTTAGAGTCCTAGGAACCCTTTGTACATAAATAAAATTGTTGTTATTGATTTTGTTTTCCAGTTTTTTATTTTCCTGTTTGTTTCACCTTATTTCATGGCCTTAGTTTGTTTTCTTTTAATAACCCAACTCAAATTTTGGTGCTTGGAAGTATAGGCATCTAATTAAACTCGAAATATTTGGATGTCAGGAATTTCTTATGGGAAAGAGAAAATGATAAAGTTCAACCATAATGAGATTCTTTAATTGTTGATAGATGATGGAAAGGGAATCTAGTCTTCAAGCTCACATTTGACTCATTATAACCCCTGTGAAATAACCAAGAGTCATGAGGTCTAGAGTACTATCTTGGGGTTTCATCCATTCTCACATTAACACATATCTTAGGAAGCATATCATGATGAACCCATGGAAAGGAAGTAGGTCTGACAGATGTATGGTAATCAAAATGATCCCATTGCTACAAATAAAAAAAGGCCAAAATGCTTAGATTGAAAAGTCAATTTTATGAAATATTCAGTCTTCAATTAAATAAATGATGCTGAAGAAATAAATCGTCAGAACAAAAGGGTTATCAAAACAACAAAGATCATCATGGTTCTTCTTTGTCCATGAGCATGATAAGAAAACAAAGCTGTCACTCACACAAAAGGACATTGTGGATGGAAGAACCTATACCAAATTCTCAAAGTAAAAGGAAGACTCATAAGAATTTTTCAGTCATAAAGAAAGCATCAAAAGAATGCTTATAGCATGGGAATTAGGAACAAATAAATACATCTATCTTTGTTACAATCCCTTGGAGTCTTATCTGATGGAAACTTAAAGACAGAGGGTAAAATGAACTTTGTACTTTGACCCTAGGAGAGCTATCAAGAAACTGAGCTCTTGGTTTCCCTACTCCCAAAGAAATGGTATAACATGTGATGCTTGAAAAGTTGCATCCTTGGAAAAAGCTAGTTTAAAGAAGTCTCGGGAAATGCTTGTAAGCAATCGCTGAACATTCACAGTGCAGTACAACATGGAAATCTTGTTGTTCAAAGAAGGTTTTTTCAGAGATCTACGTTCACCAGTTAGTCTCCAATTGTTGTTGTTGCAATTGCTTCCCCAAAAAATTTACATTTTAGGGCCCCTCCTTCCATTTTTTGTTTTAAAAGCATGCCTACTCTTGTTTCCCAACTCAGTTAATCCCTCCCTGCATACCTGGTCTTTCCTAGAAGCTCGAGAAGAAGGTTTTTCCATAAACCTGAAGTGTGATTCTGGTAAAAAATATTTAGGCATGACCAAGAAACAAGCCCTGCAAGAAAATATGCTTTGATTTAAGATCAATGGATGAGAATCGCTCCGATGAAGATCCAACGACCAAGAAATGGCAGGAGTGGAAGGGCAGAGTCAGAGAAGCAAAGTTTCACATATGAAAAGGTTATAAACTCAATTTTCTACTTTCGCATAGCTCCAACAGTCTAGAAGGCTTCCACGCAGATCAACAATCTAGGGAAAGGTGGAAAAGAAAAGGAGGAAGAAAAAAGTTAAGGTTTGAACTTCATGAAAATTGGAAAATTTGACTTCCAATTTCCGCTTTTCGCCCAAGGAGGAAGTGGAAAGGCGGAAGAGGAAATGATTAAGTTTCAACCTTGTGAATGTTGGTGTTTCCAATTTCCTATTTCTGGAAGGTCGAAAGTGGAAGATACAGAGTTTGGTCGTGAAAAAATTGGAATCCTGATTTCCTACTTCCGTATAGATCGACGATTTAGAAAGCTTCCACATAAGATTGACAGTGTGGAAAGGTTGTCACGAAATTCCAAGTTGTGGAAGTTAGAATGTAATTTGGAAAATCCTCATCCCGCAAATTTACTCTCAGATCAATGGCTAAGGATGACTCCGGAATAAAATCAATGGTAAGGGAAAACAGAAGCAGAAAAGCCAAAGTTTAATTTCAGAAAATATTGACTTTCCTCTTTCCAATCTCCTCCTTCGAAAAGGCGGAGGCAGAAAGGTAGAATTTTAACGTTGAAAAGGTTGGAGATCTGCTCTCTAGAAGGGAGGAAGCGGAAAGGCGAAGGCAAAAAAGTTAAAGTTTAATTTCAAAAAATATTGACTTTCTGTTTTTCGATTTCTGCTTTCTGGAAAAAGCAGAAGAAGAAGATGTAGGTTTTGCTTGTGAAAAATTTGGAATCCCGATTTCTGACTTCTGCATAGATCGGCGGTTTAGAAATATTCTGCATAGATCAACAACTCAGAAGGTTTCAGAAGGTTAGAAGCGGAAAAGCAGAGGCAAAAAGTTAGAATTTTGGTCGTGAAAAAGTTAGAGTCCCATATTTTTCCTTCCACGATCCGCAGATCGATGGCTAGGGATGAGTCCACAAATATCCAATGGCTAAGAAAAGGCAGCATCTAAAAAGAAGAAAGCAAAAAAGTGGAAGCAGAAATGTAGAGGCGGAAAAGTAGAATTTAAACTTTATAAAATTGGCAAACCCGATTTTTGCTTTTAGGAAGGGTAGAGGCAGAAAGGAGTTGTCAAGGATGCGTGATCTAACGGTTCAAATTGGATGCGATCAATCTTTGAGATTATTTGAGTCGTCCAACCTCTGTTTTGTTTTTTACTGTGGACCATTGGGGAAAATGAGAAATATTTTTCCCGAAATTTAAACTAAATATTTTTCTTTCTTAACAGGGCGCTAATCATCATGTTTTTGTTATGTTTGCCAAATAAACAACACATATCATTAAACTTATAATTGAAAGTACAATGATTAGTTACAGTCTCCATTGACAAATTATTGTTGTTTCTAGTTAGATATATCTCTTAGGATGTTCTCTTTATGTATTCCAGGTACTATTGTTCACCAAGTTAGGATTGGAGATTGCGAGATCGGGTAAAGGTTGCAGTTTTCAACGAATGATATTCATGGCAGATACAGATCTACAGTCCTAAAGAATACCGTTGTTTTAACTTGTGCGAATGAAATAAATATCTTTGATACATGGAATTGGTTAAAGGGATACATCTTTCAACGACCAAGATCAAAGGTGGCATAGATCGATGTTGGACATGCATTTCGTTGATTCAACAAGCTTGTGGAAAATAAATTTTGAAATATGCAGAATTGGTTAAATGGCTGCATAGGTCAATGACCGAGATCTGCTCGAAATTAGATCTATGGCGGAGAAAATTTCCACTCATTCAACATGCACGGATTAATGAAATTTGGAATTTGCGGCAGAATATGGTAGAGGATTAAGGTTTGAACGACGAAGATCTTGGCGGAAAGTTGTTCAACAAGCCAGATTGATTTCGCAATGAGAACATGAACAAAGATTAGTAATATGAAGGACTACGAAATTGGTTTAAAGATGTAGGTTAAATAAAGGAGCATGTATTTCCATCAGGGCAAGGCCTCTATAATTTGTTTTTGAAATCGTTAGATTCAACCATGTAGGTGAATAATAGCATGGGAATATCCTGGGTGATGGATAGAGTTAGTATAAATAGGGGTGCAGATCACCATAGTAAAGGAATTTTTCCTAGTGAAAAGAATTTTGGACTAGTTTTCTAAAAGAGCTACCTCTTTGCTAATGAGAAGGATCATTTTGTTGGAACAAAGGGCCTGCAAAAAAATTTAATCGAAATGTGTGGAATGCATACTGTAGAACTATTTCTTCTTGCTTCTGTACATCATACAGTGAGATTGTTCTAACCTCCTATAACTATTTCCTTCGTCATGAGTGTCTACTATCTATATAAATGTCTGTGTTGACAGAGTAATAAATGGTTTAAATATATTAGAGCTAACTCTGGTATTATTTCTGGTGTGAATGTGATTATTGTGTTGGTACAGCTAGCTGTTATACCTTTATGAGAATTTACAGTATATTACTCTGAAATCTAAATTTGCTCCTTTTCCGGGGATAGAATAGTTTAGTTTTAGATTTAGATTAGATCTGCATTTAGCTTAGGAAACTGCATATCATCCTTTAAACAAGAAATCATATAAACTGTGGAATGGGCCATAACTAGTAAAAGATTATAAGAACTTAATCTACGATAGTTGGAACCGTGAACCACACAGATTCCAACACCAAACATTGTCTAATCTAATTGGGATCGTTCACCGGGGAGAATCCTTACTGCTTGGTACCTGGATTTTTCTAGGAATCAACATAACCATTATAAATATATATATATGCAAGGCTTGGAATGGATCCAAATAATTATTATATAATAAAAGCAAGAAAATTCCACATGCCCATCGTTGTCACCTGCATTCAAGTTGATTAGGAAGTAAATTGATCATATGATACTTCTTAAGATTCTTTGGTAATTTGATAAACAAATGTAAGGCCATCAAGATTTCCAACGTGCATTCCTTATCATGAATAAAAATAGTATCAGCGTGACCAATGAAGAAGCATAGCATTATTCAATAGTGCTTGGAAAGATGCATCAGAGCATTATTTAATAGTGGAGATCTGATGCATTTCAGAGACTAGTTTTGAATAGTTCTATGATGCGTTTCTCGGTTACTGTGTCAATGAGTGCAATTATAAATCAATAGACAAGACTGATGCAAATCACATTAATTTTATAAGTACAACAACTCGATATAAATAATTTTTAATTTAAAAATTAACTTTTTAGTTTTATTTTTAAATTTTGATAAATAAAACCACTATGCAAGGATTTATGTCCTATTAGAAGTGGTTTAAACCAATAAAAAAATTCAAAATAATGTCTTTTAAAATTTTTTAACTCTATTTTATATTTCAAAATATTGCGTTTAAGAGTAAAATTTTGAGAATTTTAAAAAACATTGCAAAAATTTAGTTGTGAAAAAACAAATTAATAAAGGTCAATGACATTTGACTATTATTGATTAGTATATCCCTACCTTGGAAAGGAAATAATAAAATGAAGCTTCCTAGTATTGCCTTAACTTAAACCAAAATTACTTCAAAGTAAATGGAATTATAATAAAGATAGTAATTTTTCCAATTCCTAAAAAAATTGGAATTAAAACATTAGTTTTTTTAATATATTTTTTTGTAAGCAGTAATAAAATTCATATTAACAGAGGAAAAAAAACATAGTATAGAGTACCATAGTCTTGCTACGAGGGCCTGAGACTGTTTGGACACTCGTTCAGTCTGTCAAAAAAGTTATAGTTGGGCTGTTGGGTTTTAAAAAAAATAGACTACCATTCCCAAAGCTATGTACTTCGACCGACATAAATTACATAGAATAAAAAGAGACCACAAACTGACATGAAAATGAAACATTTGTAAAACAGAGATATCCAAAAAAACTTAGAGTCATAGATAGAACAGGGTATGGTGGTGGAGAGTTTAGGATGTGGCATCTTCATCTTTTGCTTCCAGCACCTCCATCTTTTGTCTTTTGCTTCTCGTTGTTTCATCATCGTTGCAAAAAATGGTGTAATGACGCCAATTGCAATTTCCCTCTAGGTTGCTCAGCTGCTTGTCGGTTTGGTTGAGAAAGGTCGGTATGCTCAGCGCCATGTCCCTTGCTCCACTCCATTTGTTTTTCAAATATTCAATTAACACCCTCGTCATGTTTTTTATCATCTAGTAGTGCTGATTTTGCCTCCATTTCTCCTCAATATCAGATGCTTAGAGACTACAAGAGACTCCCATTTCATCGATCATGCATCTGACCGACATAGAAATCTAAGACACATAGCCCTACGTAGTTCCAAGGTTAACCTTCAGCCTTCCTCCACCCCAACCAAAGCTACCTCTCCTTGGAGTGCCACGTTGTTGTGGCATATTCACCCACTGTTCACCTTCCTGGTTGGCGGAGGGGAAGAAGGCTGACAACATTAGGAAGAGGATCGGGCAAGAGTCTTGAGGTCGACATGATCCATAATGCAATTTGGTGGCTTCATTAAGCTTCGAGCTAGCATGCACATGTAATAAATATCCTTCTCTACGACCATGGTTTTGACTAGACATCCCAACATCCCGTGGGGTTGGCTGGCAGCTCGCCACCCTATGCATTTAAATCCCTTGTTCCTCCCTCCACTTCATTTCCTATGCCATTGCCATGTGTCCCTTACGACAAGTGGCCCATATGGTCTGTGCATGTATCACTCGCATTGAGGGAGTTTTTTTAATATTAATAAGGTTGAATATAAAAATCGCTTTCTTAAAATTTCAACCACATTAAATCTCTATTCAAAATATATATTATAACACATAAATAAAATAATAAAACAAATCAAATAATTTGTTACTTTTATTTTAAAACCTATAAACTAAAATGAATCTCAATAATTTATAGTTGTAGCATCTTCATATATACAAATTGAGAATATATATATCACAATTATTTAAATAATTACCTAGCTCTACATCCTAGTATGGGAAGATGTTGTAACATAATATAACATTATTAAGAAAATCGTAATTAAAAATTTCATGAAGTCTATAAAATAAAAAATTAAAACTTAAACTTAGATTTATTAAGCAAGAAAATGATCAAATTTCTTAAGTTTAAGATATAAAAAAATATACATTAAGAAATTGGATCCTTCTTGATGTTTCATAAAATGAATCTATACTATTAATAATTTAACACAAATTCATAATTATAAAATAAATATTTTTAACAATAATTTAATAATGAATAGTAAGCTATCAAAAATATAAAATAATAATCTAATAACCTTAAATGAACAATTTAGAATAATAATCCAACAACTTAACTAACAATAACTTAACCAAAAAACATAATTAATAAAAAATAGTATATATCTATAATAATTTCATATATATATAAAAGTTAGTTAATTAGTAACCTATCACTAAAATAAAATAATATTCTAATAACAACAATGAACAATAACCTATCCAAAATATAAAATAATAATTTAATAACTTGGACAATTTAAAATAGTAATTCAATCAATATACATAACCCAATAAGCTAGCTCAAATGAACGGAATGCTGTAAATTGTGATCAAGTATTGTAAGTAGCTCAAATGATCGGAATGTTGTAAATTGTGATCAAGTATTGCAAGTTGTGAACAATAAGTCACTGATTAATGTAAAAGCATAGAATTACATTTTTAAAAGGTTATCTTTAACAAACATGTATGTTTGATTCATTTTAACAGACCAACAACAAAGTCAATGGTTCACTTCACTGTTAGTCCCTTGAATGAACCAAAAGTACATGTTTTTTAAGCTCAGGCCTTTCGGACTTGGCCTGTTATCTCAGGCCACCATTTCGAGTGAGATTTCACTTGAGCACGTATTTGACTAATCCAGGAATATGAACATTGGAAAAGTAATCGGCCCAATCAATGCATTTCACGTCGAAGTTGAATGCTTTCCGGTCTTCCGCCGAAATCTTTGTCCACAGCCCTTCAGTATTACTTATGTCGAACCTGATAGAATCCACAAACAGATTCAGATATTAGAAACAAAAATTGCATAATAAGTTTGACCAGTTTAAAAAAAAAAACCTCTAAAGCAGCACTACCTTCCCTGAAAAAATACGTAAGGCTCATACAAGTCTGCTAAATACATTGCGAAGTTATAATTCCGAAGCATACGATTGTAATATTCTCGGAAGATGTTGCAGAAAACACTATCCACTAAACCAATCGCCTGTTCAACATCACCAATCCATGAAGTAGTTAATTTTAATTGCAGTGACATAATTAGCTAGGTATTCTACAGTCATTAAAAAGAATTTACCTGTCCCCATTAAAGATAAGCATGAAGTTTGAACTAATTCATGAGATGTAGAATAGTTGATGGTGGTGGTGGAGTATGGTTAAGATGTTTCTTCAGCTGAAAGGTTTCTCCTTCAATCCCAGAGATACCAAAAATCCAACCATGTGGTCCAAGTTGGGTGAGATCCTGATTTGAAGTTTGAAGTAATTCGTGAGATGTAGAATAGTTGGTGGTGGTAGTGGGGTATGGTGGGGTATGGTTAAGAAGTCTCCTAAGCTGAGAGGTCTGTCGTTCAATCCCAGAGATACCAAAAATCCAACCATGTGGTCCAAGTTGGGTGAGATCTCCATCTAATTTTGGCCACTGAGATGCTCCTAATTTTTAATAACTAAGCCAATGACAAACATACTAATTTCTCCCATTAACCAACCCAAAAAAATATAAAATATAAAACAAATAATTACCTGTATAGGTGCTTTGTAATGCATATACATATATCCACGAAAGCTCTTCATGGTCTCCAGAAAGTGAGGCGTTTTTACGTGAACTATGTTTCCATTCTTGTCCACACACGGATGCTCTGTAAAATAATTATAAGCAGCGTCCACTGCAACAGAGGATTGCAATGGATTTCCAATAGATGATGCCACGTGATAAATAAACAGCCCATTTTCGGAGGCATGCGTGGCCATAGCTACTATCATGGCGTTTACCACCATATCTGCTGGAATCTGTTCTTCAAATAATATTAGCAATAAACAAAAAGATTTTGTAGTAATATTAATGCAATAAACAAAAATATTTTATAGTTATGAAGAATCATATAGTGTAAAGATGCTCGGATGAATTCTGCTACAATTTGTTCTTATTTCTAATAAACAAATCTAATTTATAATTATGAGGAATAATACAGGGTAAGTTTTTGAAAAAAAAATGCTAAAATGAATTGACTGACCACATCTAAGATGAGGTTTGGATCTGCTAAGAAAGATGATAGTCGTCCTTTGCCGTATGCTGCTATCAGACTGTCAATAGTTCTGTAATACATTCCAAAATGCATATAATCAATAGTATATATATTCATTAATAATAATAGCTTAAAAAAATAAGTAGTAGTTTCATTTAGTGTATGAATTTAAAACAGAAACAACCTTTCAAGTTTGATGGCCTTGACAACTCTGTAACCGGTTTAATGTTAAGAATGGTATGAGAGCAATGGGGTTTCTGCTGGTAGACCTGATTTGATGTATGCTGTTAGTCTTATTTCCAGATTTATGGAGTGTCTCAAAGAAAGTTGCAGGCACACTTGGTTATGACCTCTGGTACACTCATACACCATAACATTGACAGTGATTTTGCAGGTAGTATTGTCAGCATGTCTTCTGAAGAAGCAGAATATGTAGCAGCCACCACACCAGCTTGCCATGCAATTTGGCTAAGAAGAATTTTAAAGGATATGGGACACAGTGAAAAGGATCCCACTTCAGCAAACACATTGACATTAGCTATCATTTCATTAGTGAGTTAGTCAATTATGGACAAATTTCCTTACTGTTTTGTGGATCTAAAGAGCATTTGGCTGACATGTTCACCAAACCATTGGGAACATATGCATTTGACTATCTAAGAAAGCACTTGGGGATAGACAATGCTGAAGATGTACTACCAGTTGAGATTAAGGGGGTGTGTTGAAGAATGTAATCTCAACTGTTTACCCATAGTATTTGTCTTACCTATGGTATTCACCCATAGTATTATTCTGTTGTATTCCTATATAAGCTGGTGCTTAATAATAATAATGAGAAGGCAATCAATATGTCCATTGTCTTTTTATGGTTTTTACTACTTTCCTAGTTTTCTTTAACATTTAAGAGTATACATATTTTGGATTACTATTTTAAGACTTAGCCAGCCACTTAGTTTTGTAGAGATATATGCATATTTATAATTGTTGCTAGAAAATTGGTAAAATCATATATAACAACAAGGCTTCTCTAAATGTAGACTAAATAACAATAGAGTATATTCCTTAAAAACTATTTGTAAAGCATCAGCTAAGCCTTAGCTATAACATAGTTATAATAGTTAAAAGTGGATAAAACCATTTATCCCTAAATTGAAATGGTGAAAAAGTTGTGATTTTAACTAGTTTCAAGTTTCATTCATTTCCAAGTAGTAACTTTATTAGCAATCTACATAATCATTAACATTAGATGTCTTTAACGAGTGCAAAGAAATGGCAATCTAATCTTTAAGCACTATACATATCAGTAAGTTGAAATTATGAAAGGATCATGATTCCAACTGATCTATACATGCGTTTGCCTATTTCCAAGGCAACAAGTACTACTAATCTGCATCCTGATACTGTGTAGCAATGAATAAATCTTTCTGTATATTGATGAAAATTCATATATATTAAGGACTTGCACTTGAAGCTTTGAGTTTCTTTAAGTTCAAATGGATTTATAATAGTAATAATAAAAGTAAGAGACAATGATTGAAATTGATTTTACTATGTTACAAAATATGGTTGATTATGAAGACCTGGTGCCTTCCATCCAGCCAGGGAAGGGCTCTGCCAATGTGCTTTCAATAATGCTCGGTCGGAGGACAACCACAGGAAGATTACCCCGCATATTCTCCAGTAGCATCTCTCCCATAGCTTTGGTAAATGTGTAAGTATTTGGCCACCCAAATTTTCTTGCCCTGTTCAGATGTCCATGGTTCAGCTGTATAACCTCGATTTTCAGAATTATGACATCTATGCAAACTAAGAGTGGATGGCTTCTCAGGGTGACTAACCTCTCTAAACCCAATTCTTTGAGACGTTTGACCTCGGTATCTTGTAGAGAACTTGTTCCTGTGCCAGTAGTTGCAGACGAGTCCAGGAAATCGAATTCTGCTTTAATATCTAGGAGAGTTGGGCTGCCTTCGTCCTCAATACCGTTGCCAGCCGTTATAGTTTCTCTCATATTCACAGGCTTCTCCATGATTCTTCCACTTACACGTCCGATAACGTAAGCTTTTGTCACATTACAGAAAGATCAGTCTATTAGTACAAGTGTTTGAGCATGATATTCTTATTCATATTCAGGCTTCAATTACAAATGGACCAAATTGAATCTAAATTTGTGTGGACATCTCTGTCTGGACGTGGACGAGAAGTGACCTGTGTTTGACAATCAATATGTTTTTATTTATATAACATAATGTAATTAAATTAAAATAACATATATCAAGCTCATGGGATGTAGAATAGATTGTGAATGTGTATTATTAAGATATTTTTTTTAATGTAAAGTCACTGTTTGGTTTTTAATTTTTTAATGTCTAAACTTTTAATCATACAATTATATATCAAAAAAATTGAATTTTATTATTATTAGTATAATTTCTAGGTCAATATGAATATGAAATAACACTGAAAAATGATTTATTAAAATATTATTGATTTTTCTTTTGGGACAGGTTTTCCAACCAAGTAACTTGGGATTAATTTGGTTGATTTTGAATACTAGATTTTAGGCTTAAGTTTATAAATCTATTTTAAACAAATATTTATCAAGTATATATCTATATTTATTAAGTATATATATTAATATTTTAATAATTTATATTTTCTTTTTCAATAAATTTGACATGTTACAGGTATTTTAATCATTCATATTTTCCATTTTGATAAAATTGGCATGTTAATATTTAGTGATATTGGTAGGGGTGGCAGGCCCGGGGGATTCTTCTCTTGAATCCCGAAGGATATGTTGACGAGACCTTTGCCTGGGGGCTAGGGAGAAGAACCAATAATGAAGCGGAATGGTTGGCCCTTATTCAGGGTCTCCATCTCTTAAACAATAAGAAGATTAGCAAGGTCCTGATATTTGGGGATTCACGGCACATCATTTACAAGTTGGTAAATGGATATCCTACAGGAGCTATCAAGTGTCGTCGGTTGTATGGGAAAGTCAAGCTTCTCATGTCCAACTCCTATGAGATTTATCACATTCTCCGGCAAAATAACACAGTTGCGGATAGCATGGTCAATGCGGGAGCCTCCCTTCCGCAAGGGCTTTACAGTCAGAATGGAGCCCAGCCTTCTCTCAAACCTATTCCTTAATGAGGCGCTGGATGCACTCTCCTCGCTCAACTGCTCCTTGGATCTTCCTATTGATGCATTTAAATCTCCCTCAACTCAAAAAATTTACCTTACCCCACCCTCATTCACCTACCACTTTCTTCTCTCCCTCTCCCTATCTTTCTTTTTCCCCCTCCCCCTCCTATCTCCTCACCCTCCTTTCTTATCCCCTCCTCTTTTTATTCCTCCCCTCCTCCTTCATTCCCCCCCACTTCGATTTGCCCCTCCCCTTAGCAGCTGGCCTCCATTCTCTTTTCGCCGGCTCTATTCATTTAATGGCTCGTCCCCTCAGCATCTATCTCATGGCCGCGTGGATTATGGCTTACTCTGCCCTCCTTTCGAGCCCTCCCTGCATTAAAGCTCTTAGGCGGTGGGATTATTGCTATCCTCCCTCGCACGTATGCTCTTCCTCCGGGCCTCTCCATATGCCGCTCCATAGCAAAATCATGTATTCTCTCTCGGCCTTGGATCAGTTCGGCTCCCATGACAAGCTTCGAATTCTTTAGGAGGTGCTGATTGGTATTGAAAGAGGCCAGTTGCACGGCATTCCTTGGCAGGCTCTCCCCTTGACCCGCTCATTTGTGAAGGAGAGGCTCGCATTTGCAGCCTTCTCCAACTGCCACTGTAATTTCACCTCTGTGTTGTGGCTTCGAGGCTCTGGTTCTGGTATAAACTCCTCTCTCTTTGGCAGTCAGCGTCGTATTTTAGGTTGCAATTGCTTCGGGTGGTAGGAAGGCGCGGTAGGAACTTTGGCCTACTCTAGCAGGCAGGGGGGTTCAGTGCTTTAGCAAGAACTGTCAGTGCTGAGTCGCATCCTTAACTGTCCCGAGTTTGAGTTTTCGAATAGCACTGCTGCTCCTCTGTTCAGACAGTTCGACTGCCTAGAAATCTCCTCTGATTCTGGCAGGATGGCTCAACCTGGGGACAATGCAGGCATCTATGATATCAGGAAAAATTTGCGGCGTCTGTATGAGTTGGTTTCCATAGGAATTATGGATAATAGGGAGGTTTCCCGAGACATTAAAAAGATGGAGGACACGGTGAGCTACACTTCCCTTCAAATCAGCAATCATGACTCCAGGATCGATGATAATGAAAGCACCTTGCGCGAGATGATGGGGAAGGTGGATAGGATATAGGAGGACCTTGCGCGGCTCATCTCCATGAACCAAGGCAACAAAATCAATGGAGCAACGGTTGAAGCGGAGCGTCTGATGGAAGAAGAGTCAGTTGTGCAGCCAAAACACTTCAAAGGCCATCTGTAATCTGGTTTTTATTTTGAATGCATGTTTTTTTGTCTCCTATTATGTAAGCAATATATAAGGGTGTATACTGCCCGTACTGTTAGCTATCATGAAAGAATTATGTATGCAGCTTTTTGGACTACGTCTAGATTTAGACTTCAGTGCTCTGTTTCTGATCTACAGGATTATCCTTCCTCTTTTTTGATCTGTACTGAATGGCTGTGC
>LPNX011120040.1:59708-102442 GCA_001517045.1 Pseudotsuga menziesii | reverse complement strand
TTATTCTTTTTCCTTTTTATCTCACATTATTGTTATCTGGCATAAATTATTGGTTAGATCCATTCATCAACTACAAGTTATCCATTCATATTTTTTATATTCTTTTTTTATAATTGTTTATTTTGAATTTTGAACTACTACCATAAAATCAATCTAGAGAGTACATTTGTCTCACCCTCATGAATAGATCCAAATCTCAAATAAAAACTTCTTCTATCTAATTATATTGTAAAACACAACACTTCACTTCTCTTCTCTTCTCTTTACTCGAAGTGCAATTACATTGGAATGGTTTCTTACAACTTATTATAAATTTACTATCAATCCTAAATCTTAAGTTAACCAGGTTTGGATTTCTCAAGATCAATAAGGTATTGATGTAATGAAACTGTTGATGAATAAAATAAAAACAAAACTTACCAGTTGAAACGTGCAAAAGTACCTGAAGTTTCTGACATCGTTTGGCGAATTCCACCATATTTTTAGCTCCCTTTGTGTTGATGTTGAGAGAGATATCATATCTACGTTTTGCAAGAGCATTTGGTTGAATAAGTTAGGTCTGACAGTCAGTAAACATTTCTTACTTACAACTATGAATAAACACCCACGATGAAATAAACAAACCTGTCATCAAACACTGTGCTTGCAGCATTATTTACAATGGCGTCCAGATTTTCGCAGAGCTCCTCTCTCGTGGTATCATTTTCAATTCCAAGATTACGATCTGCTGCAACGTCTCCAACGACAGGAACGACTTTCTGGAATATGAAGCTTTCAAAATTGTCACCGTGTTGCTCCCTCAGAATCTTGAACAACTCCAACCTGATAACCTGTGATTCAAAGGGATTTGTATTCTTAGGATTAATCTATTAACACTTAGGAGATTGATATGTTTATACACAATGTCTAGTTTTTCAGTAATTTGATAAACATTATATCATAAAGTTTTGCTTCATCCCAATTTTAAGATTTTAGGTCAATTTACAAAGATCCACAACCTCCATTCATGAAACTCATACTACCATAAAGCTATAATTTCTAAGATATTGGATCTATTTGAAAACAGCCACAACCCAAGAGTAAACTAGTAAAATTCATACCACTGTAATAATAATTTATTTTTAAGGTCATCCCTTGGTAAGACACCAATTTGGTGTATGAGATCCCTTGTTTGTGGGACAACCCACTTCTATGCACCGTGATTTAACTGCTAAAGTCTAATAATAATTTATTTTTAAGGTCACCCCATACGAATACACCAATTTGGTGTATGAGACCCCTTGTTTGTGGACAAGAGACCCCTCAGCCCCAGTTATTTAACTAATAAAGTGTACAGAAGTATACATACACTATCCCTCTAAATTTGAACACCATCAAATCCATTCATGTTGTACTTAAGCTATCAATTACTATCAAATTTTCATCAAATTTAGATAAAAACAATATTTGAATGACCCTATCTCACTTAGGAAAAATCTTACTTCTTTTTTAAATCGGTTTTTGGCAGACTCTACATCTTCAGCCCTTAACAAAACATAAATGCACTTAATTCCTGGCTGTGTACGCAAGATTTTCTCCATGAAAACTGCAGCAAGTAAACAACAATTAAATTCATTAACATGAAATCCAAATGTATCCCACGATCAATTTAACATTAATAACGTCTGAATGAAATACTTTTGCCCAGGAAACCCGTTGATCCAGTCACTAATATGTTCTTGTCCTTCAGAAACCCTAGAATATTGGACGCCATCTCTCACTCAGCAATTCACAAATCTGAAAGCTCCTGCTAAAACTGTCAGCAGCAAACAACAACAGGTCTGTCTGACAGGTGTTGATCGTGAGTATGAAGGAGTTTTTATATAAGATGCAGGCTGCTTGGACTGAAGTGGGCAAGTACTGGTTGCACTTTGTGACCGCAGTGTCCTCTATTTTTGGTATATACTTCGCGTTCAAGTCTTATTTTTCAAAATTAGAAACGTACACGAAATATTGTACACGCTGCACTCAACCTGCGCATAATTCCTTTATAGACTTTTCCGAAAATCCCTTAATCCACATCTTCCAGAGCTTTGGATCCCTCTCCATTCTAATTTGGTCAGTTTTCACACCAAGTAAAACTGATTTTGACAATTATAAATCTCACCTACTGCTCACAATTCATATAAGAATGGATTCTCAGTCATTATGAAAGAATCCAAGGACCAAAAGCCGGCACTCTCAGAGGAATAATAGGTAAACAAGAAACATTAATGAGACAAATAGCAATGTAGTCACAGTCCTCACCAACCAGCCAAGTGACGCAATGAATTTCATTGTGGGGTGAATGTGCAAACCACTTACGGAGCAACACAACTGCCGCAAGAGTTTATAAATTTTAAAATTGCAAACGACGAGACAAACAGTACTTCTCGTGACTGTCTTAAATCGACAAACAGTCTTCGTCTCTGCCTTGGCAGTTCCAGAGCAGTTATGAAGGGAGTTGGTAGTTTGGGAGAGAACCCCTTAAAAGTCGAGTGTATAAAGACCCTTCCTTAGACCCTTTAGCATAGCGTACTGAACAAAAGGCCTACGTACTGGCCCTTACTTTAGGAGCAGCATTCTCAAAAACCTCCCGGAAGAACCAAACAAAAATAGAAGTCGTCCCACCTTTGATAAAGAAAGGCGGGCCAGTCGCAGTAGAGAACCATAATAAGATCAAAGGCTCTATTAGTCCCATACCCGCCCAAAGATCCAGATGAACAAATCAACGATCCCTGCCCGACCACTCCCAAACCTATCTATAGGTCACGTTTGATTCTAGGATTAATATTTCCATTTAAAATATGTGAAGATCCTAAACTAAACTGAAAGAAATAAAAAAATAACATTTCTAACACCTAATTAATTTGAGCTACTCCAACAGCTTACATCATGAAGAATAATTAAATATAATATATAATTTATTAAATCTAATTATTTATAATATCGCCCATAAATTTGAGCTACTCCAACAACTTACTTCATGAAGAGTAATTAAATATAATATATAATTTATTAAATCTAATTATTTATAATATCGCTCATAGTGGCGAATTCCAAGCACGATGCTGACATACCAAAATCCGAGAACCTATCCACCTACCCAGCCCGGCACCTATTGCAGCAAAACCGAAGCAGCACTGATCAATAGTACAGGTACCAGAGCAACTTGCATCATGAAGAATAATTAAATATAATATATAATTTATTAAATCTAATTATTTATAATAAAATATTATATGGTATAATTTAATAACAACATTATATGAATGTTTTTTTATTTAATGTGCTCTATAATCTTATTTTATTAAATCATATTATACATAATTATATTTAAGGGATAAAAGTATTGATCTATATAAATTATTTTATAAGTATAAAATTTTATTATAAGGAATAAATATACTAAAGATAATAGTTTAAACATTTCACGGTACCATTTTTGTATGATTTGATATTTGGTAAAGTTTAAAATTTGTGCATGAATGTATATATAGACTTGACAGAAAAAGTAAAAAATGGCAAGAACAAGAGAGACATCATTGCATAATCGGCCACTTGGGGGCTCCTTGTGGGCCTCTTTGGGCCACTTTTTTGGATACTTTTTAGGTGTTTTTTATTGGTATTTTTTAGGGCTTTTTTTGGTTTTTTATTTAGAGAGTAATTTGTCATTGTGTGTAAGTTTATGGATTTGTATTGTGTAGAAATTTATAAATGGTTGACGCTTGTAGACTCTCCACCCATTATCAAAAAATGTTCATGAAAAAATTTGATGTATAATATAAATATTAATATTATAAACTTTGTGTGCAAGCCTATGGATTTGCATGTGTAGAAATTTAGAGATGATCCACACATACCCATCATAGAGATCATTGGAAGCTATGGCACAATAGAAAAGAAGATGACACTAGAGTATATATAGAAAATTAAAAACTAGTAGTTAATTATAAAAAAAATGTCTGTGTTGACAGGGTAATAAATGGTTTAAATATATTAGAGCTAACTCTCGTATTATTTCTGGTGTGAATGTGATTATTGTGTTGGTACAACTATTTGTTAGACCTTTATGAGAATTTACAGTATATTACTCTGAACTCTAAATTTGCTCCTTTTCCGAGGATAGAATAGTTTAGTTTTATATTTAGATTAGATTTGCATTTAGCTTAGGAACCTACATATCATTCTTTAAACAAGAAATCATATAAACGGTGGACTGGACCGTAACTAGTAAAAGATTATAATAACTTAATCTACGGTAGCCTGAACCGTGAACCAAACAGATTCCTCACACCAAACAGTGTGTGATCTAATTAGGATCATTCACTGGGGAGAATCCTTACTGTTTGGTACCTGGAATTTTTCTAGGAATCAACATAACCATTATAAATATAAATGCAAGGCTCGAAATGGATCCAAATAATTATTATATAATAAAAGCAAGCAAATTCCACATGCCCATCATCAGTGTCACCTGCATTCAAGTTGATTAGGAAGTAAATTGATCATATGATACTTCTTAAGATTCTTTGGTAATTTGATAAACAAATGTAAGGCCATCAAGATCGCCATCCTGCATTCCTTATCATGAATAAACATAGTATGAGCGTGACCAATTAAGAAGCATAGCATTATTCAATAGTACTTGGCAAGATGCATCACAGCATTATTTAATAGTGGAGCTCTGATGCATTTCACAGACTAGTTTTGAATAGTTCTATAATGCATGTGTTGATGAGTGCAATTATAAATCAATAGACGAGACTGATGCAAATCACAATGTTAGACGTACAACAACTTGGTATAAATAATTTTTAATTTAAAAATTAATTTTTTTAGTTTTATTTTTAAATTTTGATAAATAAAACCACTATGCAAGGATTTATGTCCTATTAGAATTGGTTTAAATGAATAAAAAAATTCAAAATATTGTCTTTTAAAAATTTTAAATTTTATTTTAAATTTCAAAATATTGGGTTTTAGAGTAAAATTTTGAGAATTTAAAAAAACATTGCAAAAATTTAGTTGTGAAAAAACAAATTAATAAAGGTCAATGACATTTGACTATTATTGATTTCCCTACCTTGGAAAGGAAATAATAAAATGAAGCTTCCTAATATTGCCTTAAACTTGAACCAAAATTACTTCAAAGTAAATAGAATTATAATAAAGATAGTAATTTTTCCAATTCTTAAAAAAATTAGAATTAAAACATTAGTTTTTTTAATATTTTTTTTTGTAAGCAACAATAAAATTCATATTAATAGAGGAAAAAAAACATAGTATAGAGTACCATAGTCCCGCTACGAGGGCTTGGGACTGTTTGGACACTCGCTCAGTCTGTTAAAAAAGTTATAGTTGGGCTGTTGGGTTTTAAAAAGAATAGAGTGTCATTCCCAAAGCTATGTACTTTGACCAACATATTACATAGAATAAAAAGAGACCGCAAACTAACATGAAAATGAAACATTTGTAAAACAGAGATATCCAAAAAAACTTAGAGTCACAGATAGAACCATGTATGGCGGTGGAGAGTTTAGGATGTGGCATCTTTGTCTTTTGCTTCCAGCACCTCCATCTTTCGTCTTTTGCTTCCCGTCGTTTCATCATCCTTGCGAAAAATGGTGTAATGATGCCAATTGAAATTTGCCTCCAGGTTGCTTAGGTGCTTGTCGGTTTGGTTAAGAAAGGTCGGTATGCTCTGTGCCATGTCCCTTGCTCCACTCCATTTGTTTTTAAAATCTTCAATTAACACCCCCGGCATGTTTTGTAGTGTTGATTTTGCCTCCATTTCTCCTTGAGGTCAGATTCTTAGAGACTACATGAGACTCCCATTTCATCGATCATGCATCCGATTGACATAGAAATCTGAGACACATAGCCATGCGTAGCTCCAAGGTTAACCTTTTGCCTTCCTCCACCCCGACGAGAGCTACCTCTCCTTGGAGTGCCACGTTGTTGTGGCATATTCACCCACTGTTCACCTTCCTGGTTGGCAGAGGGGAAGAAGGCTCGAAATATTAGGGAGAGGATCAGGAAAGAGTCTTGAGGTCGACATGATCCATAATGCAATTTGGTGGCTTCATTAAGCTTCGAGCCAGCATGCAGAGGTAATAACTATCCTTCTCTATGACCATGGTTTCAACTAGACATCCCAAAATCTCGTGGGGTTGGCTGGCAGCTCGCCACCCTATGCGTTTAAATCCATCGTTCCTCCCTCCACTTCGTTTCCTACGCCATTGCCATGTGTCCCTTACGACAGGTGGCCCATATGGTCTACGCATGTATCACTCGCATCGAGGGAGTTTTTTTAATATTAATAAGGTTGAATATAAAAATTGCTTTCTTAAAATTTCAACCACATTAAATCTCTATTCAAAATATATATTATAACACATAAATAAAATAATAAAACAAATCAAATAATTTGTTACTTTTATTTTAAAACCTATAAACCAAAATGAATCTCAATAATTTATAGTTGTAGTATCTTCATGTATATAAATTGAGAATATATATATCACAATTATTTAAATAATTACCTAGCTCTACATCTTAGTATGGGAAGATGTTGTAACATAATATAACATTATTAAGAAAATCGTAATTAAAAATTTCATGAAGTCTATAAAATAAAAAATTAAAACTTAAACTTAGATTTATTAAGCAAGAAAATGATCAAATTTCTTAAGTTTAAGATATCAAAAAATATACATTAAGAAATTGGATCCTTCTTGATGTTTCATAAAATGAATCTATACTATTAATAATTTAACACAAATTCATAATTATAAAATAAATATTTTTAACAATAATTTAATAATGAATAGTAAGCTATCAAAAATATAAAATAATAATCTAATATAAGTTAGTTAATTAGTAACCTATCACTAAAATAAAATAATATTCTAATAACAATAATGAACAATAACCTATCAAAAATATAAAATAATAATTTAATAACTTGGACAATTTAAAATAGTAATTCAATCAATATACATAACCCAATAAGCTAGCTCAAATGAACGGAATGCTGTAAATTGTGATCAAGTATTGTAAGTAGCTCAAATATGTATGTTTGATCCATTTTAACAGACCAACAACGAAGTCAATGGTTCACTTTACTGTTAGTCTCTTGGATGAACCGAAAATACATGTTTTTTAAGCTCAGGCCTTTCGGACTTGGCCTGTTACATTGAACTTCAACGATTTTTCAATTGAATAAAATAATATCCAGTAAGCTCCGTTGGAAGCTTGAACAACTTTAGAAATATAATTCAGATACGAACAGAAGATAAAAAATTGAATGGCTGAGATTCTTTGATTCTGCAATGGTCGACTATATGAAACAATAGCAGTTTTGCTTTCTCGTTTATTTCGCCAGAGGTTCTCAAGCTACCATTTCGAGTGAGATTTCACTTGAGCACGTACTTGACTAATCCAGGAATATGAACATTGGAAAAGTAATCGGCCCAATCAATGCATTTCACGTCGAAGTTGAATGCTTTCCGGTCTTCCGCCGAAATCTTTGTCCACAGCCCTTCAGTATTAGTTATGTCGAACCTGATAGAATCAACAAACAGATTCAGATATTAGAAACAAAAATTGCATAATAAGTTTGACCAGTTTGAAAAAAAAAAAAACTCTAGAGCAGCACTACCTTCCCTGAAAAAATACGTAAGGCTCATACAAGTCTGCTAAATACATTGCGAAGTTATAATTCCGAAGCATACGACTGTAGTATTCTCGGAAGATGTTGCAGAAAACACTATCCACTAAACCAATCGCCTGTTCAACATCACCAATCCATGAAGTAGTTACAGTGACATAATTAGCTAGCTATTCTACAGTCATTAAAACGAATTTACCCGTCCCCATTAAAAATAAGCATGAAGTTTGAAGTAATTCATGACATGTAGAATAGCTGGTGGTGGTGGAGTATGGTTAAGAAGTTTCATCAGTTGAAAGATTTTTTGTTCAATCCCAGAGATACCAAAAATCCAACAATGCGGTCCAAGTTGGGTGAGATCTTAATTTGAAGTTTGAAGTAATTCGTGAGATGTAGAATAGTTGGTGGTGGTGGGGTATGGTGGGGTATGGTTAAGAAGTCTCCTAAGCTGAGAGGTTTCTCGTTCAATCCCAGAGATACCAAAAATCCAACCATGTTAGGAGTTGGTGGGGTCCAAGTTGGGTGAAATCTCCATCTAATTTTGGCCACTAAAATGGTCCTAATTTTTAATAACTTAGCCAATAACAAACTTGCTAATTTCTCTCATTAACCAACCCAAAAAAATATAAAATATAAAACAAATAATTACCAACCCAAAAAAATATAAAATATAAAACAAATAATTACCTGTATAGGTGCTTTGTAATGCATAAACATATATCCACGAAAGCTCTTCATGGTCTCCAGAAAGTGAGGCGTTTTTACGTGAACAATGTTTCCATTCTTGTCCACACACGGATGCTCTGTAAAATAATTATAAGCAGCGTCCACTGCAACAGAGGAATGCAATGGATTTCCAATAGATGATGCCACATGATAAATAAACAGCCCATTTTCGGAGGCATGAGTGGCCATAGCTACTATCATGGCGTTTACCACCATATCTGCTGGAATCTGTTCTTCAAATAATATTAGCAATAAACAAAAAGATTTTGTAGTAATATTAAAGCAATAAACAAAAATATTTTATAGTTATGAAGAATCATATAGTGTAAAGATGCTCGGATGAATTCTGCTACAATTTGTTATTATTAGTAATAAACAAATAGAATTTATAATTATGAGGAATAATACAGGGTAAGTTTTTTAAAAGAATGCTAAAATGAATTGACTGACCACATCTAAGATGAGGTTTGGATCTGCTAAGAAAGATGATAGTCGTCCTTTGCCGTATGCTGCTATCAGACTGTCAATAGTTCTGTAATACATTCCAAAATGCATATAATCAATAGTATATATATTTATTAATAATAATAGCTTCAAAAAATAAGTAGTAGTTTCATTTAGTGTATGAATTTGAAACAGAAACAGCCATTCAAGTTTGATGGCTTTGATAACTCTGTAACCGGTTTAATGTTAAGAATGGTATGAGAGCAATGGGGTTTCTGCTGGTAGACCTGATTTGATATATGCTGTCATTCTTATTTCCAGATTTATGGAGTGTCTCAAAGAAAGTTGGAAAAAGAATTCTGAGATATGTATGTTGCAGGCACACTTGGTTATGGCCTTTGGTACACTCATACACCATACAATACTCTCACAGGGTACATTGACAGTGATTTTGCAGGTAGTATTGTCAGCATGTCTTCTGAAGAAGCAGAATAAGTAGCAGCCACTACACCAGCTTGCCATGCAATTTGGCTAAGAAGAATTTTAAAGGATATGGGACACACTGAAAAGGATCCCACTTCAGCAAACACAAATTAACACTGGCTGTCATTTCATTCTTGAGTTAGTCAATGATGGACAAATTTTCTTACTGTTTTGTGGCTCTAAAGAGCAGTTCGCTGACATGTTCACCAAACCATTACCATTGGGAACATCTACATTTGACTATCGAAGAAAGCACTTAGGGATAGACAATGCTGAAGATGTACTACCAGTTGAGATTAAGGGGGTGTCTTGAAGAATGTAATCTCAAAGGTTGACCCATAGTATTTGTCTTACCTATGGTATTCACCCATAATATTGTTCTGTTGTATTCCTATATAAGCTGGTGCTTAATAATGAGAAGGCAATCAATATGCCCATTGTCTTTTTGTGTTTTTTACTGCTTCCCTAGTTTTCTTTAACATTCAAGAGTATACATTTTTTGATTACTATTGTAAGACTTAGCCAGCCACTTAATTTTGTGAAGATATATACATATTTGTGATTGTTGCCAGAAAATTGGTAAAATCATATATATATCTAAGAGAAACACATGCTTCTCTAAGTGTAGACTAATTAGCAATAGAATATATTCTTAAATAACTATTTGTAAAGCATCAGCTAAGACTTAGCTATAACATAGTTATAATAGTTAAAAGTGGATAAAATCATTTATCCCTAAATTGAAATGGTGAAAAAGTTGTGATTTCAACTAGTTTCAAGTTTCATCCATTTCCAAGTTTTATTAGCAATCTACATAATTATTAACATTAGGTGTCTTTAACGAGTGTAATGAAATGGCAATCTAATCTTTAAGCCCTATACATACTTATAATGAATGTAATCATTAACATTAGATGTCTTTAACGAGTGTAAAGAAATGGCAATCTAATCTTTAAGCACTATACATACTTATAATGAATGCTATTAGAAAATGGGTGGAACCGTGTATCATGTATCAGTAAGTTGAAATTATGAAAGGATCATGATTCCAACTGATCTATACATGCTTTTCCCTATTTCCAGGCCACAATTACTACTAATCTGCATCCTGATACTGTGGAGCAATGAATAAATCTTTCTGTATATTGATGAAAATTCATATATATTAAGGACTTGCACTTAAGCTTTGAGTTTCTGTAAGTTAATCTGCATGATGATACTGTGTGGCAATGAATAAATCTTTCTATATATTGATAAAAATTCATATATATTAAGGACTTGCACTCGAAGCTTTGAGTTTCTGTAATTAAAATGAATTTATAATAGTAGTAGTAAAAGAAAGAGACAATGATTGAAAACGATTTTAGTATGTTACAAAATATGGTTGATTATGAAGACCTGGTGCCTTCCATCCAGCCAGGAAAGGGCTCTGCCAAAGTGCTTTCAATAATGCTCGGTCGGAGGACAACCACTGGAAGATTTCCCCGCATATTCTCCACTAGCATGTCTCCCATAGCTTTGGTAAATGTGTAAGTATTTGGCCACCCAAATTTTCTTGCCCTGTTCAGATGTCCATGGTTCAGTATAACCTCGATTTTCAGAATTATGACATCTATGCAAACTATGAGTAGATGGCTTCTCAGCGTGACTAACCTCTCTAAACCCAGTTCTTTGAGACGTTTGACCTCGGTATCTTGGAAAGAACTTGTGCCTGTGCCAGCAGTTGGCGAGTCCAGGAAATCGAATTCTGCTTTAATATCTAGGAGAGTTGGGCCGCCTTCGTCCCCAGTCCCGTCGCCAGCCGTTATAGTTTCTCTCATATTCACAGGCTTCTCCATGATTCTTCCACTTACACGTCCGATAACGTAAGCTTTTGTGACATTACAGAAAGATCAGTCTATTAGTAGAAGTGTTTGAGCATTATATTCTTATTCCTATCGAGGCTTCAATTACAAATGGACCAAATTGAATCTATACATTTTAAGGAAATTTGTGTGGACATCTCTCTAGATGAGGAGTGAGGTGTTTGACACAATGAAGACATTTTCATTTATATAACATACTGGAATTAAATTAAAATAACACAAATCAAATAAATTATCTGGTAATATATGTCAATTCTGTTTTATATTTTAGATAAAATTAAAAAATAAGAATTAACATAGATCTATGAATTTATAATAAAAGATTTCAATATTTTTTTGGTTGACGATACAATTATATATCAAGAAATTTGCTTATATATATTCTAGGTGAAAAATGATTTATTAATAAATTATTTGTTTTTTTTTTTTGGACAAGGTTGTTTAAACCAACTAACATGGTATTGATTTGGTTGTTTTTTTTCTAGGACATGATTTTTAAACCAAGTAACTGGCATTGATTTGGTTAATTCTGAATATTAGATTTTAAGTTTAAGTTTATAAATTTATTTTAAAGAGAGATTTATTAAGTATATATCTATATTTATTAAGCACGTATATTTAGGAGAAAATTTTGTTGTGAGCTGTTAAGAGAAAATTAAGATATTATAAGGAGGTTATTAATCCTAACTTGGAAGATCAGAAGTATAGCCAAGATTAGAACAAACTCTCATGAACTCCATATTGAAACACGGCATTGGTCTATTCCTAAAAATCCATAAGCCTAAAGTGTTTTCCATTTGTGTGAGTCTATGAGAGTTGAGGATGAAAAATCACTTTCTCTTAGAGTTCCTTGGTTACACCCACATTAGATCTAAGTTCATAGTATTTTTTACAATACAAACCTTTATAACCTCCTAACTTGTCAAAACTATAGTGAGCTTGGAAAGCTTCTTGGCAAGCTTTTTGAGCACATGAACAAGATTTTGAAGTAAACCAAGTATTATCCTTCTTAAGGTGTGATAGACCAAAATTGGTCTCAGTAGAAGTTAATCATCATCATCATGAGTATTTTAACAATTTATATTTTCTTTTTCAATAAAATTGACATGTTATATGTATTTTAATCATTCATATTTTCTATTTTGATAAAATTGACATGTTAACCTTTGGTGATGTTGGTTATAATTTCAACAAGATTAACTTGAGTGTAATAAGTGTATAGCCTAGATTCATTTTATGGTAGTTGTATATTGTTATGCTTAAATGCATCTTGATTAACATTTAAATAAACTTCAATTAAGTGCTTAAATAGATAATTATAATAATTTGATAACTTCAATTAAGTGCTTAAATAGATAATTATAACAATTTGGTAATTAATTTAAGTTATATTTAGTCTTTGTTTAAGAGTAATCCATCTCCATAAAACTAAGTAACTGACTGCATCTATAAACTTTCACTGACCACCTTGTAGCTAGCTATATAAACTTTCACTGACCACCTTGTAGCTAGCTATGCTAGTTTCTACTTTTAACATTATCTTCCCATTAACAACATACTATATTATATTGTAAAACACTTCACTTGTCTTTCCTCTTGTGCAATTAGATTGGACTGGTTTATCACAACTTATTATAAATTTACTATAAATCCTAAATCTTAAGTTAACCAGGTATGGAGTTATCAAGATCAATAAGGTATTGCTGTAATGAAATTGCTAATGTATAAAATAAAATAAAAAAACTTACCAGTTGAAACGTGCAAAAGGACCTGAAGTTTCCGACATCGTTTGGCGAATTCCACCATATTTTTAGCTCCCTTTGTGTTGATGTTGAGAGATACATCATATCTACGTTTCATAAGAGCGTTTGGTTGAATAGGTTAGGTCTTACAGCGTTTAGTTGAATAATTTCGGTCTTACAGTCAGTAAAGTACATTTCTTACTTACAACTATGAGTAAACACCCACTATGAGCTAAACAAACCTGTCATCAAACACTGTGCTTGCAGCATTATTTACAATGGCGTCCAGATTTTCCCAGAGCTCCTCTCTCGTGGTGTCATTTTCAATTCCAAGATTATGATCTGCTGCAACGTCTCCAACGACAGGAACGACTTTCTGGAATATGAAGCTTTCGAAATTGTCACCGTGTTGCTCCCTCAGAATCTTGAACAACTCCAACTTGATAACCTGTGATTCAAAGGGATTTGTAGTCTTAGGCTTAATCTATGAACACTCAAGAGATTGATACGTCATACAATGTCTAGTATGAACACTTCAAAGATTGATACGTTATACAATGTCTAGTTTTTAAGTAATTTGATAAACATTATATCATAAAGTTTTGTTTCATCCCATTTTTAAGATTTTAGATCAATTTACAAAGATCCACAACCCAAGAGTCCATTGGTGAAACTCATACTACCATAAAGCTATAATTTCTAAGATATTGGATCAATTTGAAAATAGCCACAACCCAAGAGTCAATTAGTGAAACTCATACTACTATAAAGGCTATCAATTAGATAAAAGCAACCGATTTGAATGGCACTAAAAAATTCTTACTTCTTTTTTAAATCGGTTTTTGGCAGACTCTACATCTTCAGCCCTTAACAAAACATAAATGCAATTAATCCCTGGCTGTGTACGCAAGATTTTCTCCATGAAAACTGCACCAAGTAAACAGTAATTAACTTCATAAACATGAAATCCAAAAATATGGCAAGATCAATTTAACATTAATCACGTCTGAAATACTTTTGCCGAGGAAACCGGTTGATCCAGTCACTAATATGTTCTTGTCCTTCAGAAACCCTAGAACGTTGGACACCATCTCTCACTCAGCAATTGACAAATCTGACAGCTCCTGCTAAAACTGTCAGCAACAAACAACAACAGTTGTATCCGATAGGCGTTGATTGTGAGTATGAAGGAGTTTTTATACAAGATGCAGGCTGCTTGGACTGAAGTGGGCAAGTACTGGTTGCACGGCAGTGTCCTATTTTTGGTATATACTTCGCGTTCAAGTCTTATTTTTCAAAATTAGAAACGTACACGAAATATTGTACAACCTGCACTCAACCTCCGCATAATTCCTTTATAGACTTTTCTGGAAAATCCCTTAATCCACAACTTCCAGAGCTTTGGATCCCTCTCCAGTCTAATTTGGACAGTTTTCACAGCAAGTAAAACTGTTTTTGACAATTATAAATCTCACCCAATGTTCACAATGCATACAGGAATGGATTCTTGGAAGAATCGAAGGACCAAAAGCCGGCACTCCCAGAGGATTAATAGGTAAACAAGAAACATTAATGAGACGAATAGCAATTTAGTCACCGTCCTCACCAACCAGCCAAGTGACGCAATGAGTTTCATTGTAGGGTGAATGTGCAGACCAGTTAGGAAGCAACACAACTGCCGCAAGAGTTATAAATTTTAAAATTGCAAACGACGAGACCTCGTACTTCTCGTAAATGTCTTAAATCGACAAACAGTCTTCGTCGCTGCCTTGCACGTTTGATAGTTGGACAAACTTGTAAAACCTAAATAGGTTTAAAGCGACATTATCTTCTTAAACTTGTCGTATATGATTTTCGACACTTTTTTCTATATATGAGCTCAACACTTATATTGTGGTTAGCAATAGCTCCATTTAGGATTAATAGTTCCATTTAAAATTTATGAAGATCCTAGACTAAACTAAATGTTAAAAATAGCATTTCTAACACCTATCCACTTGCTTATGACACTTACTATTTTAGATTTATGTGTATCCTAGACTAAACTATAAAAAGTAACATTTTTAACACCTATCCACTTGATTATGACACTTATTTTTTTTTTAGTTTTATGTGTACAACTTACATAACTTAACCATTTGAGCTAGTCCAACCGCTGAAATAGGATATGGTTTAATTTAATAACAAAATAATATTAATGTTTTTATTTTATTTTAATGTGCTATATAATCTTTAATTTCTTAAATAATATTATATATAATAAATTATTTTTGAGCTAGTTCAACCACTGAAATATGATATGGTTTAATTTAATAACAAAATAATATTAATGTTTTTTTATTTTAATATGTTATATAATTTTTAATATATTAAATCATATTATACATAATAAATTATATTTAAGAGATAATTATAAATTATAAGGAATAAATATACTAAAATAATAGTTTAAACATTTGAGGGTACCATTTTTGTATGATTTGGTAATTGGCAAAGTTTAAAATTTGTGCATGAATGTATATATAGACTTGAAAGAAAAGTAAAAAATGGCTAGAAGAAGTAAGACATCACTTTTTTTAGGTGCTCTTTATTGGTATTTTTTAAGAATTTTTTTGGGTTCTCTTTTTTATTAGGTTTAGTCATTGTGTTCTTTAAAAGAGTATATATAGAAAATTAAAAACTAGTTGTTAATTATTAAAAAAAAATGTTTGGGAATACATTTGATAACTTAAATAAGGTTGACAAATTGAATAATACAGTNGCTCATTAAAATAAGGTTGAAAAATTCAATAATATGATAAAATTATTTGTTTTAGTAATATATATATGTGTTTGTGTGTGTATATATATATATTCCTTAGAAAAAAACCTTTTATTCATAGAATAAACATGAACTTTGTTGAGCTTACATCAAGATATATCGTTCTTACAGTCTTAAGACTAATCAGTCTTTGTTCAAAACTTGCACTAGTCAGCGTACATCTCATAGTCTTTGTTCAAAACTTGCACGAGTTAGCCTACATCTCATAACATACTTGCATTTAGCCGAAACAATATTAGTTTGGCTCTTCATTACAAAAACAAAAAATTAATATTTTTTACATTTTTCAGCTTCTAAATCATTTCAAATATGAGGGTTGATATTCCTTCTACTACTTCTTCTATTTCCATTAGTCCTGGTTGGTATGCCATAGCCTCTTTGGAGAGAGAGCTAGCTTCTTTATTCAATTCTTGGTATATGTGCACAAACAATATCCTCTTGAACATTGCTTTCAAAATCTGAATTTCAGCAAGTGTTGTAGATGTGGGACTCGTATATTATTCTTTCCATTTGCCCAGTCCACCACCACTTTGGAATCGCCAAAAATCTGGATGTCTTGTATGTGGTTGCAATGAGCCACTTTCAAAGTTCCCATAATGCTGACAGTGCAGCCTTATTGGAAGCTTGTCCTATGGAAAATTTTACCAGCAACTTTCTCTTTGATGAAAATTGTATGACTGCTCGAGCACCTCCCAATGGAGGCTCTCCTTGAGTGGCACCATTGAAATAGGCCCATGGTATTTCGTCATTTATTTCTGGAGCTCTGATTATTCTTGCTTTGGATATGACGGCGTCTAGCTTATGTTCTTGAACCTTACTCATTAACATGGAAATGGTAATATTAGGAGGGGTCCAAGAGTTGTTGAAAATAGCTCTGTTCCTTGCTTCCCACATACTCTAAACATAAAGAACCGCAAATGCTTCATATGGACCTACGCTTTCATCAAGCCACCAAGATTTGGTTCTTTCCTCTAAAGTTGCATTTGCTCTCTCTCTCTCTCTATATATTATTTTTATTATTAAATAAATAAATAATAAACATAAAAATAAAATAATTTTTTTTATTAAAATAATTTTTTATTATATTATTTAATTTGTGAACCTTATTTTTCTAAATGTATCCCTAAACATTTTTTTAATAATTAATTGTTAGTTTTTAATTTTCTATATATACTCTAGTGCCATCTTCTTTTCTATTGTGCCATAGCTTCAAATGATCTCTATGATAGGTATGTGTGGATCACCTCTAAATTTCTACAGAGTGCAAATACATAAGCTTGCAAACAGAGTTTAAAATGTTAATATTTATATTATACATCAAATTTTTTCATGAACCTTTAAATCAAAATTATTTACAAAGTTATAAATAGGGGAGGGAACTAAAATATAATGAGTAATATAAATTTATGCTAACTAAATTTAGTAGTTTGTAAAAGGAGTTTTCCACTTTGAAGAGGCTTTTTATTCATCTATCTTCTTCATTCTTAAGGCATTGGATTACTCTTTCTTTCTTAATTTATGCTTTTTTGGAAATTTGGTACTCTCATGGACCATCTATAATTAATTTCTTAAACTTATTGAATTTTTTACATATTATACAACTTATGTAGATCTAGTGGTAATGTGACTTGATATTTGACCAATTTTAACCTCTCAATGATTTTAAATGGTTTAATCAAACCAAAAAATATTTTGACACCCTTTCCCAATTGATGTTTGATTTTTCACAGGTGTTCATGTTAGCAGAAATTAGAAAGCATGTTTGAAGATCTTAATATCCATGTTTCAAGATGAATAGTGCATCCCATCTTCAAGAGGAAATTCAAAGTAATCTCAAAATCATAGATGGATATTACAACAACTTACAACTATTTCCTCACATTAGCTTAGAATGTTTTTCCTCTACAACCTTGCATGGATATATAGGATATCTAACACAATTACAAAAAGTTAACCTTGACCAATTAATTTCACCCCTACCCATATTCTTAATTGTTTCTGGTTGTTCCATATAGATATCCTGATCTAAACATCCATGTAGAAAAACAATTTTAACATCTAGCTGTTGTAACTCAAGATCAAATAAAGGGAGTAGTGCTAACACTAATTGAATAGAATAAGTTTAACGACTGGTGAGAATATCTCATGGAAATCAATACCTTCCTTTTGAGAATATTATTTTTCTACCAGTCTTGCTTTGTACTTATCAACTTTATCATCACCACCTTTCTTTAGCCTGTAGACCCACTTGCAACCAACAACTTTTCTATCATTTGGAAGTTATACCAGGTCCCATGTTTTGTTTTTTTGTTAGGAATAAATTTATTCCTTGATTGCTAATTTCCATCTAGCACTTTCATATACCTCCATTTCTTACTAATAACAGCTAGGTTCCCCATCATTAGAAATTAAAGCAACAATTGAAGCATAATATCCATACCTTTTAGGAAAATTTTTGACTTGTGTGGATCTTCGCAAAGTTTGTTGTGGTACTTCCACAGTTTCTTGGGATTTTTTTGTAACTTCATCTTCTACAAGAGGTTATTCATGGTCCTCCTCATTTGTAAATGAACGAGTCTTCAATTGAATTCATTGAATATGCGGTACTTCTGCTTGTTTCATTTCACCATCTACCATGTCTGATTTAATGAGAGATAATTCATCAAATACAACATCTTTGTTAATGATGATCTTGTTGATGATAAGATCCCACAATCTATATCCCTTAATTCCATCACCTTATCCAACAAAGACATATCTTTTTTATTCATATCTAACTTAGAACGTTGATTCTTGGGAATAAAAGAATAAGCATCACAACCAAAAATATTAAGGTTTGAGTAATCACAAGGGTGTCTTGTCCATACCTCTTCTAGAATCTTACAGTTTGTTGCAGTTTATTGTGATCAATTTACTAGATAGCATGCTAAGAGATGCTTCTCCCAACAACTCTTACTACAACTTGGCGTTACTGAGCATACACTTTGCTCTCTCTAGAAGAGTCATATTCATGTGTTTAGCAACACCATTTTGATAAGGCGTATAAATTGTGGTTTTATGTATTTTGATCCCAGCTTCCTTGCAGTAGTTTTCAAATTTGTTAGATGTGAACTCACCGCCACTATTTGTTCTCAAACACTTGAATGGGCATGTTAGCGCTCTTTTCAAATAAAGCTCAAAATTGCTCAAAATCATTAAAAACATCAACTTTTATTTTCAATAAGTAGATCCATACCTTTCTAGAGCAATCATTTATAAATGTTACAAAATATGATGATCTTCCAAAAGAAACCGTAGGAGTTGGTCCCCATAAATATGAATGGATGTAATCTGGGACACCTTTACTTACATGCTTTCCTATTTTAAATTTCTTTCTAGATTGTCTACCAAACATACAATGTTTGGAGAATTTAAAATTCAGATATTTTAAGTTAGGAAGTAACATATGATATGCAAGTATATTAATTCCATTGTCACTCATATGGACCAGACATTGGTTCCATAAACGAGAAGAGTCTCTTACATATTCAGAAACTACACTTGTATGATTTACCTCAGTACTTTTGACAAGCTTATAAAGGTCCCTGATTCTTTTTTCCTTCATGAAAACTAAGATGTCCTTTGACACCTTCATGACTCCACCTTGAATTGCATATTTATAGCCAACACAATCTAGAACTCCCATAGATATTAATTTATTTATAAGTTTGGGAACATCCTAACCTCTGTTAGTGTTCTCACAGAACCATTATACATTTTGACATCGATAATACCAATCCCTACAATCCTACAAGAATTATCATTTCCCATAAAAACTATACCATTGTTAATGGATTGGTAGGTTGAGAGACAGTTTTTGTGAAGACACATACGGTGAGAGGCACCATAATCTAACAAACAATCATGATGGTATTATGAAACATTAGAAACATACAGTACCTTATTAACCATACTTTATTTTATTTCTATCGTGTATGCTACTTTTCTGGAGTCTTCTTTTGATGCTTGTGTTTTCTAGCAATCCTTCTTCACATGAGAATATTTATTATGGTATAAACACTTCATATTTCCCTTCTCAACCCTTGATTTGGATATAGATGCACCTCTTGAATTTGTTCCTCATTCTCTAGATCGACCTATAGCAACCATTGATGTTGTTGTCGAGGTTTCTGAATTTTTTTTCTTCGCAACTCTTCACATTACAAGCGCCAACAACAATATCATAATCAAATACTTTTGTATGAGTAAACCACATAGAAGTGATTAGAGGATCCTAAGATTTAGGCAGTGTACATAGCAAGGTAACTAGGTTGTCTTCATCTTGGAATTTTACATCCAAGTTGGCTAATTGAAAAATCATATCATTAAACTTAAATTTAAATGTTCAGGGATTTTTCGTACATTCCTCCATTCACAGAGCATATATCTTTCTCTTCGGAAAGATCTTGCTTGTCAAATATCTTGTTATATAAATACTTTCAAGTTTATTTCACAATCCAACTGTTGTTTCTTCTCCAATAATGTTGAATAGAACTTCATCTTCCAGGCACAAACGAATAGTGTTGAGGTCTCTTGAATCCATCTCCTCTCATTCATCATCTAACATATCCTCGAGCTTTTTTTATTTTCCCACCAACACTTTATACACTCCTTATTGTACAAGCATATCTCTCATTTTGAACTTCGAGAGCTCAAAATTAATTTTCCCATTAAAGTTTTCTACTTCTAAATTTACACTGCATCTATACTAATTTTTCTCAAGCAACCAAATCAAAACTTATAAAACTAGGCTCTTTAAAAGAGTGGATCAACTGGTACTGGTATTCTGTTGCATATTTCCTCGTCGCATTCCTTCCTTCTGTCATGAATCCCTTTTCTATATTACATATTCCTTCTTCTTCCTTTACATTCACTACCTCTGTCACAGATCCTTTCTCTTCTTCTTTCCGGTTGCTACCTCTGTCGCAACTCCTTTCTCTTCTTCTTCAAATATTCTCCATACTTAGTTAGAATTCAATTCTAAGTGAATTTTGATTTCCTTTCCCTAGGCCCAACAGGACCCCAAACACTCACCTATGGCTTGTCGCGATCCACTCAAAGCTATCCCTTCATTTCTTTACTCGTGACGACTTTACTATGAAAATATTCCAAGATTTTTTCCACTTTCTCTGCTTCCAGCTGCACTTCTTCCTTAAACTTCTGCATTTGCTCCATAAGGACATAACTGACATATTCCATCATTACCTTCTTTATTGATGCAACAGCCTCGCCTACCTTCTAATTTACAACCTGAATGATTTCTATAACTCTTTTCACTTCGGCTTGCATCTCTTCCACCTTTTCTGCACGGTGTTGCTATTGTGTGCGCAACACTGTTACTTGTTGCTACAATTTTCTCATTTAAGTTTCCTTAGCCATTTTTTTCTCTAAGGGTAGTTGCTTCGTCTCATTCTTTATCTGAGTAATATTTTCTTCAATGGTATCCATCTCATTTGCAATTTTCTTTGATTCCGCATCATCTATTAATGCTTCCCAAGCTTGAGATACTTGGTCAACAACATTGAAACATATCACTTCTACTTCTTCGTAGCTTCACTTGCTACTTTAGATGTTTCCTCCAACACCTTTGGGGGTGTGATTGGTTGCACACACTCTTCAAGTTATGCAAACTTTTTCCTAAGGTTAGTTGCTATCTTTCCAAGTTGAATGACCTTGTCTTCAATATGATTTTCCACTATAATATCTTCATCATTAAGATTTGTACATGCCAGATTTATAATATTCTTAAGATACAGCTTGCTTTGTTCCCATGCTTTTACTTTTCAATTTGTGTTCTGCATCTTTTCCTTCATTTTGTTAACAATCTTCTCATATTTCTTCATATGCTTTCCAAGGCGATTTCTTGTACTTTGATTTCTGTGATTGTAGCTTTCTGTAATGCATATACTTCATTCAGTCACATATGCGAAAAATCTATAATTATCTGGCCAATACTTTTGGCCACATCATTGAATTTTGGGGTTTCGAGATTGAATACTTCTCCTCCAATCTATACCCTGATTCGATGAACCGGTTTTGGCCTCTGAGGTTCTAGTGCTTTGGAAGGACTGGGTTCATCCTGTGACTTGGCTACTTGGGGTGCGCAATGTACTGTGACTCTAACTTGTTTGACAATTTTACCTAGTTCATTCAATCACTCTATAATTTTAGTTGTTAACTCAATCTGCCGCCTGTTGATGTCTTGCAAAATTTCTTGCGTGGCTTCTTGTAATGTGTCTTTTAAACCTACCAAGTCTTCTTCATCCATAATGAAGGTATTGGATTGCTTATCAACCTTCCTTTTCTTGCACTTAGTCTCCCTTTGTTTTGCTTCTTCTTGATCTCCTTGCTCTTCCAACGGTGGATCCGGAGGAGACAATATGGAATCAATCTTGTGTGAATATCTTTCTTGGTTGTCCTGCGATGGGGGTTTTTCCTGATTTGCATCCTCATCGCCTATCTATGATTCTGTAATGGAACCATTTGTTGGATTTTCTCCCTCCTCTTCGGATCTTGACCCAGGGTCAGTCCCTTCTTCTTAGCACAACAAAGCCTAAGATTTCGAACCGACAGATAAAATACCAGTTGACAACACCTGTGATTTAGATAAATTCTCACCTGAGATATCTTTCTATGGCTAACTTCCAAAACCAAATTTCTGCAATTTGGTGGGCGATTTATCATACCTCGATTAATTACCAAGGTGCTCAACCAAGCCCATGGGTGGATTACTTATGCTTATTATGAACAGTTAGACTGTAACCCAACTTCTCTTGTGCAACTATTATAACAACAGGGCCTAGTTCAACGTAAATGTATTCAACTTATACAGTGCCACTAATACACATCTATTCATTCATAAGTAAATCTATACGAATTCATTCAATGCAACATTTATATATGCAACTCAAACACATTCAGCATTCACACATTCAATATTTTAAAGTTCTTACTTGATTGTTTACTTTGGAGATCATCATATAACCAGTGAAGAGTCGCAATATAGTGATGTAGTGTCATGCCTTTCTTGTTCCAAGTTGTGCAAATTCCTCCCAGTGCTCTTGTTGATTCCATGACCTTGCAATCACTTTTTTTCCATAATTTCTTGCATGCTTCCATAGTCCCTTTTTCTTGAATCTTTGTCTCATGGATTAGAATAATTATGGGTTGTTTTATTTTAACTTGGTGTCTAACTGCTTCAATTTAATCCTTGTTCCCTAGTCATCTGTAGCTCTAGGAGGAAAGATTCATTATATTTCCCTTGTTTTAGTTGGACCTCCTTGCTCCATGTTTTAAAATGGGATATTTACGACTAAATGCTTATGATTAACTACAATGGTAGTTTATATCATGGATTGCAGACCTATGCTTGTTTTATTGGTTGTTTCTTGCATTGTTTTCTTTCGAAGATTTCCTCCAATGTCTTTAGGGAAGATTTTCTTTTTTAGAATCTTCTTCTTCTAGGAGCCAGGTTTTGTGTTGAGTAATAACCCCAGAGGGTTAAGTACTATCACACATATATAAAAATTTAAGATTTGAAATAGGTTGGAAAGCATACGAGGGTTTGGGGATGACAAGAGGAGGAGGGTTAAGGGAAGAAACAAAGGGGTTTTAGGACTATCGATGAGGATTAAGAGAGCTTCAAATTTATTATGATTAGGAACAAAATGAAGAGGCTGAGAAGAAGACATAGTTGAAACAGAAGGATCATTAGAAACAGGTTGGGAAGAAGCCCCAAATGTTTTTTATAGCCTTCTATTGCTCTTCCCTTTCCTCAGGAGTAGGTAGTGGGGTTTTGGGGTTGTCTTTAGCAAAGTGTCCATAATCATGACAAGTTTTTCATTTAAGAGGAAATTCCTCATAATCCGACTTTTGTAAATGACTCTAGATATCCAAGGAAATTTTAATGATCTATGGTAATCCATTTTCAAGATCAACCTAGAGATATTTCTTTTGCAATAGAAACTAAGGAATGGAGATTTATAGAACCATATCAATCCTCTTTGCAAAATTTGAAAGTGAGGGTTTGGCGAGGAATTTTCTAGAGAGTAAATTGGCACACAGGACATAACCTTGGAAGAGGGATATATATTCCCTCCTGAAATTAAATCCAAGAGGGACATCACACCAAATTAGTGTTTTTGCATAAACAATATTAGGTTTTTCCAATTCGATTAATCCACAGCCGTAGAGAGATAGTCCACCCAGAAGCATCATAAAAATTCTAAAAAGTTTTGAAACCTTGAACCTAAGCCTAACTCTAACTTTTAAAAACCTATTATAAATTGAAATGGTAATAGGATCTAAAGATTTTACTACAGTACATGAACTGTTGAAGCCAAGTGCTGGGAACTAGGAGTAGTATTTAGAGGGTTTATAGGAATTTAGTCTTTGATTTGGGAGTTTGTTTGTTAGAGCTCGGAGATGGCATCAACTAGCCTTAGGTTTGAGGGCATATTGGAAAGTACTTCATATTTGTGATTGTGGAAATCTAACTAACTCTTCTATTAGAAGGAAGATAATTATGTTTTGGATATTTTCAAGAATGTAGCTATTCCATTGGTATATAAATAGGCTTTAGCAGTCCACAATAAGAAACAAGTGAAATCCAAGGGGATGATGATGGATGATATAAAGAATCATTTGATCCCTTATATATCTAAGAACTAGAATATCGGATGAAGGATATGTTTTATGCCTTGTTTATAATTTACTAAAGAGAGAATATAAATATGAAGATGATATTGCATAATATACTTTTATCTATAGAGATGACCAAATGAAACACAAATACCAGTTACCAAATGAAGTTAATGCACATTCATTACATTATGATGAGGTCTCATGTTAGAATTTTATCATTTAATTAATATGATCCAAGATCTTATCTGAGAGAATAACATGCACAACAGTAATCACAAGAGACAAGAGACACAAAGAGTTTTCCTTGGGGAAACCATAAAGGATGAAACCCTGCAACTTCCTCAGAGATAGAATGAGCACCAATAGCAAAAGTAAAACCCATAAACACAAAGATGATCTTTGACAGTTTTTCTCTCTCTCACTTGTGTGAGATCCTCATCTCTCACTCATGCACTAGAGTTGAGTGAGTGTGTGTGTTCAAACTAAAGAGTCTCACTCTCTATTTATACTTATTTTCCACTTTAATTTTACTCTTAGAGGGACGACCTCACTAGGAGAGTCTAATAACCCTAATACCCCTCAACTGTGGGGACTATTGCCTCGACTTACAACGAAGGGTTAACCTCAACTCAATTGTGGAGACTATTTCCATGACTTACAATGGAGGGTTAATGTCAATGACTTTACATGAATTTATTATATTAATGAATCTCCCAATCGGAGGAACAAACATATTCATCAGGGTATAATGAAATACAATATACAATATACAAGTGAATACATTTTGAAGTTACAAATACATCAACACTCCCTCTTAACTAGGATGGTATTATATTGCATAGTTCATCGACACAGGTATTCATTACTAGATCATCATCAAAGATGAATCATCATCAAAGCTGTATCATCATCAAAGCTCCCGCTATCTTGAGCAAATGGTTATATCTCTCAATTCTACTCGTCATAGGAATTTCTATAGATCCAACCCTTTTTCATGCTGGATGTAGGTCTTAGCACTTACATCCAACCATGGGAGTCCCATCCTGCCACCATGTCCAAAATGACCAACACTTACATCTAACCATGGGATTCCTAGCCTTCCACCATGCCAGAAAGGCCCAACACTTACATCTGACCATGGGAGGACCAGCCTGCCACTATGTCAGAAAGGCCCAACACTTATATCTGACCATGGGAGGCCTGACCTACCACCATGTCCTTATGCATTACCTTCATCTGGTAACTGGTATTTGTGTTTCATTTGGTCATCTCTATAGATAAAACTCTATTATGCAATATAGTATTCATATTTATATTCTCTCTTTGGTAAATTATAAACAAGGCATAAAAAATATCCTTCATCATATTCTAGTTCTTAGATATATGAGGGATCAAATGATCCTTTATATCATCCATCATCATCCCCTTGGATTTCACTTCTTTCTTATTGTGGACTACTAAAGAAAATAGGTATACCAATGGAATCACTACATCCTTGACAATATCCAAAACATAATTATCTTCCTTCTAATAGAAGAGTTAGCTCGGATTTCCACAATCACAAATCTGAGTTACCTTCCAATATGTCCTCAAACCTGAGGCTAGTTGATGCCATCTCCGAGCTCTAACAAACAAACTCCCTAATGAAATAAGAAATTCCTCTAAAACCTCTAAATACTACTCCTAGTTCCCAACAATTGGCTTCGACAGTTGATATACTGTACTAAAATTTTCATATCCTATGATACCATTTGAATATTCCAATCCCTGGGTGATTTTTGTCGTTATGTTCTCAACTAAGCAAAATTGTTATTTAATTGTAAAAAATTAATTCTTCACATAGAAATATTTAGACAAATAGCTGGAAAGTAAATAGAGGAATCATAAACACAATACATTATACCTTCACATTAGATTATTATCAAGAAATAAAAGATTACAAGGAAACCTCCATAAGTTGTCAATCTAATTGTTATATGGTACACCCAAAAAATAGATCTGCACACCTACTGAGACAATTTGACTACTAGAAAATGAGAAAGTTCCCTTCTTGTCTAATATATTTCCCTATTTGTATGAATGTATGGACCTATTTGTATGGAATCCATATGACTATATGAACACCCTCTATAGAATTTGTATAAATATTTCTACCTATTTCTCGATATTATCTCCTCTTCGATGGTCTAAGCCTAATCAATTGATGAACAAAATCACCTCCCAACAAAAATTTTCTTTGAGTGTATGTGTGTCTAAATCCTCTATCTTGACTTGGATTTATACTCGAGTTGAAACCCTAATCTTCCAAAACCTAAATCTCTTAGTGATATGTATGGTTGATATTAGTCCAACTCACTAATTGCACCAAGAGTAGAGAGGTTCTTACAACCCATTATGGGGAGATGTTGTCACATTTGTCATGTTAGTTATGTCACATAATGTAACATTCCCATGTTGGGCACTAACTTATAAAAAATAGAAAAGTAATTAAAAAAATTTCATGTTGGCTCATTATAAAAAATTAAAGCCATCATAGGTCCATCTTAGACCTGGATATATTAAGCATCAAGAGGGATCCAATTTCATGAGGGGTAAGTTTTTCTTTGATGTGTAAAAAGTTCAAGATAAACAAAAAATTACACCTCAAGAAATTGGAGACCTCTCAATGCTTAATAGATCTAGGTTTAATATGGATATATGCTGGTGTATAAAAATAAACTTTAAGAGAGTCCAAGTAAATATAATACTTTCACTTTATTAATAAAGTGAATTACAAAATATATTTATCTTGAACTACATCTAGCACATTCAAACTTACCATATGCAGAATCTCATGTCCAAGTTGTAACAACCCTATACTTTAAAACCATTCAGTGGAAACTTGTAACCCTAATTGAATGGTAAATTTATTGAGAAAAAGTTTAGAAAAAATTAATATATCAAATATATATTTATTAATATTTATATCATCAAATAACTAGTAGAAATTAAAATAATGTTACCCAAGAAGAAGAATATCTACTTACCTAATTGATGGCCATCTTGATTAATTTGAATACATACCTTGTTATCTTTCGGTTGTCAACTCCTCTATCCACAACAATAGTTGAGTTGACAACTCTCCACCCAATCAAGCCCAACAGAAGCTGAGGCCCCTGAGCCCTCAATAATTTATGTTATGCTAAGCCAACTGAGATCTTAAATATTTTCTCTACCAATATTCTTTCCACTCCCTCCTCCTCCTTAGCCTCCCTCTTTAACAAGACTTTCACAATCAACATAAAACAAGAAACAAATCCAAAATCCACCAACAACACTAGACACCCCACCTCTTGGATTCCCCCCCTTTTATTTCTTAATTTTTATATTTTAACCAATCTCTTAACTTTTGCATGGATGACACACTTTTCACTCATGCACCTAAATCAAGTTACAATGCACATTTTCCTTTTCCTTTTTTATATTACTTGACATTTTCACTATTACCATTTATACATATTATAATATTTAAGGCTGGGGTGTTACATACTACCCCCTTCATGAAACTTAGTCTCAAATTTTTAACTCCATAGAAACTAATACAATGACTTACGCAACAATTCATGTATATAATAGGTAATATATATAGCTAGTACTATTGTGAAGATGAGAGATTTATACATGTGAACATCATGCATAAATATCCCACTTGCATTTATACACTCATGGATCCCTAATTTACAATATGCTATTGATTAATTCCTTGTGTATACTGTGCAATCAATCATACAATTATACATCAAACTCATTTCACACTCAAGCATCAATAAAATATTCAAATAAATAAATAAAAATACTACATTCACAAAACTCCCTCCGTATGTACTCACCCTCTCCCTGAGAATCGTACCACTTGCGACCTTCATAATCATTATCATTGATACTCCAAATGGTCCCACTAGAAATGGCATGGGCCCTCTTTTGTAACCTATTTGTGGATCATACAATAGGGACATGAAGTCCCCTAGCAAGTTTCAGCAACTTATCCATCCTTCCAACTTTTGGTAAATGTGTGGCTTCATCGAAATTTTATGGAACTTGGGTCTCATCAAAATGTATGACTATTACAAATTATGGTGTTAACAAGATACACTCTTTAGCATTTGGGACATCTAAAAATGTTCCTTATTTATTAATTACTAGGACATGAAATTCCAACAAATTTTTTTAGCCTTAACTAGCATTTTTTGTCATGACTACAATGAAGAATGGCCATTGATATTTGTCAAGATTGAAAAATGTCCTTCTTTTTAAGATCCTTCAACAAGATAGTGTGCACCTTAAACATAGATTATATGTGAAAGTTAAAACTTCACAATATATTCACCTATATTTCCCCCACAAATACATATGGAAGCCATGGCAATCCCCTATGTTCATTAATTAACAATTAGTAACAATTGGAGTCCACTAAAAACTTTCTTTTAATGATATCAGGTATTTGTATTAATAAAAAGGGAGGAGTTGTGATCTGGTTGGACAACATTCTTGTACAAAATAATTGCAAACTAGGGCATAGGCAGTCCAAATTTGTTCCATTATTTTCATGTTACCTACCATCACATTATCTAATTGTTGTCTATTCAAAATTTTCCTACAATTGTCTACAACATGGATGGTAAACAACCTCCAAAATCCCCCCAAAACTAAAAAAGTTTTACAAAAAAATTGTACTAAATAGAAATTTTTTTACATAAATCTCTTATAAATTTTCCAACTGTTATGTTTTACATATGGAGTTGAAATCCTTCAATTTTCTTAACAAAGATTTCTTGATTCTTCATCTTCACTAAACCGTGTTGATGATGAAATTGATTTTGACTAATAAAGTCTTGACTCTAGTAGTGCTTGAAATCAACATAAAGTTTCAAAACTTGAGATTGAAATCTATTGGGACCCATGTAGGCCAACACAAAATTGAAGAGAACAAGTACCTGGTAAGAGAGGGTGATTCCAAAAACATGTAAAACATCCTGGGTCAAGGGGTGAGGCCATTCACTAGGGAGAGTTGCAATATCGTTCATGGTATTTCCAGAACCAAGGTAGGAAACAAAAAATGAGGAGTAGATAATTACATAGGGGAAAATAACAATATTGCACAAGGAGAGGGAACAATATTGGGAAACACAATTATGGAGAAGGGAGGTTGAACTATAGGCTAGAATAATGCTTTTTGAGAATGAAAGTGAGCTCCCAATAGACCATTAGCCCAAGAAACCATAAAATCAAAAGTTATGAACACCATACCGAGAATTAAAGGAAGATACCATAACTCATCTTAAGAAAGAAGGGACAAACAACTCAAAAGAATGCAGTAACCAAGAATTGGAGAATCGCTAGAAAATACTAGAAATAAGAAATTGAAATAGGGATGGGGACAATTTCATGTTTGGAACTTGTAGAAGCATCATGAATCTTATATGGAAACAAATACATCTATGTGAAGAAATTTCTTGATCCCTTTCCATAAACTTGTGACCACAAATGCGATCTCATCCCAAGTCGAAGAAATAGCAAGAAAAGGCCAAAACCAAGGTGGTGAGAGAAAAGAGCCATGATATGAGAGATCCATATAACAAATATGAAGAGTTGAGAGTAGATAAACACATGTATAGGGGGGATGAGTTTACTCTCCCTATAATCCAAAAGGTAACAAAGGAGGGATGCGAAGGATGAAGGCATGTAGATATATATCCACACCACCCAATATCACTGATTACAACTGATATTCATGATTGGAGAGAAGTGGAGGAATGAACAAACTTAGGGGATGATGTTTAGAATTATTCTGCCCCCCATTTTCTAAATACTCACCTTGCTTCATTTTGCTTCCATCCTTAGCTTGATTATCAACTAGGATATTTATGTCTCTCAAAACATGGAAACTTTTCCTATAATGGAAGGAGAGAGATATGTTATGAATTATAAACATGATTTTTTTGAGTTGAGTGTCACATAGAGATCATTTTTTTCTCAAGTACCTAATTATTACCATGGAATATCCTATACACATAAGAGTATTTGTCCCTTTTTCTTTGGATTTTGTTGGATTTTATCCCTCCTCTTGGGATCCTAAACCAGGTTCAGTCCCTTCTGCTTAGCACAACAAATCCAAAGATATCGAACCAAAAGAGAAAAGACCAATCAGCAACACTTGCAACACAGATGCAGTCTCACCCGAGATATCTTTCAATGGGTGTCTTCTAGAACCAAGTTTCTACAGTTGGGTCGAGGATTTTTGGTACCTTGATTAATTACCAAGGCACTCAACCAAGATCATGGGTGGATTACTTATGCTTATTATGAACAATTAGAACGTAACCCAACTTCTCTTGTGCAACTATTTAACAATAACCCCAGTGCAACATAAATGTATTCAGCTTATACAGTGCGACTGTGACACGTCTATTCATTCATAAGTAAATCTATAATCATTCATTAAATTCAACATTTATATAGGAAACTCAAACACATTCAACATTCACACATATACACAGAATCTTATGTGGAAACCCATTTGGGAAAAACAACAAAGGTGCTTTTCATCTGGCGTGAGAAATATATGCACCTTTTGTCTGCACACTAAGTTGCATACTCTATTCTAGATATTCTTATTTATATTTACAGACTCTTTCTTCCTCTCATGATCTCTAATCTTATCTCATGCTCTCTTCATACTAAACTCTACTAATGATTTGCACACAACCTAGATCAACTCAACTTCTCCTATACCTCTATGCACTCAGCTACAGATTCTTCAACTCCAAAGCACTTAGAAAACTCTAACCAACAAAAAATACAGAGTAACTAACAGTCTAACAATGAATATCTAACAACAAAGAAGCTAACTTGCATACAACTTGGGTTCCTTCTTTTATAGACTCTTTTACAGACTCCTTACAGACTTGTTACAGACTCTTTACTTGTTTCTTTCTCAACTGACTTTCTATATTTAGCCAGCAATTTGTCTTTCCCATTCTAGTAACACCTGTTAGTAGGAACTAATGGTCTGAATTACAAAGACACCTTCATATGTGTGACTTCCGTCGGCTCTAGCGTAACTCATACCCATGATCTTTAAGGAATGTAACTTTCTAACTGTTATGCCTTACTGTCATTTTCCAACCATTGTGCTACTTGCATGCCTTCTGGTACTGGTACTCTATCGGATATTTCCTTGTCACATTCCTTCCTTCTGTCATGACTCCCTCTTCTATCTTGCATCTTTCTTCTTCTTTCTTTCCAATCGCTTCCTTTGTCACAACTCCGTTCTCTTTTTCTTTCTAATTGCTTCCTCTGTTGCATCTCCTTTCTCTTCTTCTTCAAATCTTCTCCATACTTAGGCATAATTCATTTCTAAGTGAATTTTGATTTCCTTTCCCTAGGCCCAACAGAACTCCAAAAACTCACCTGTGGCTTGTCTTGAGCCACTCGAAGCTATTCCTTCATTTCTTTACTCGTGTTGAATTTACTGTGAAAATATTCCAACATTTTTTCCCCTTTCTCTGCTTCCAGCTGCACTTCTCCCTCTACCTTTTGCATTTTCTCCACAAGGCCATAACTAACATGTTCCAGCATTACCTTCTCTATTGATGCAACTGCCTCACGTACCTTTTGATTTACAATCTGAATGATGCCTGCAACTCTTTCCACTTCAGCTTGCATCTCTTCCACCTTTTCTGCGTGGTGCTGCTATTGTGTGTGCAACACTATTACTTCTGCTGCAATTTTCTCATTTCTGTTTCCTGAGCCATTTTCTGCGCTAAGGGTAGTTGCTTTGTCTCATTCCTTATCTGAGTAATATTTTATTCAACTGTAGCCATCTCATTTGCAATTTTATCTGATTTCGCATCATTTATTAATAATTCCCAAGCCCGAGATACTTGGTCGACAACATTGAAACATATAACTTCTACTTCTTCTATATTCTTTGTAGCATCACATGTTGCTTTTGATCTTTCCTCCAACACCTTTGGGGGTGTGATTGGTTGCACACACTCTTGAAGTTATGTGACCTTTCTCCTAAGGTCAGTCACTATCTTTCCAAGTCAAATGACCTTGTCTTTAATATGAATTTTTGCTATAATTTCTTCATCATTAAGATTTGTACAAGCTATATTTAGAACATTCTCAAGCTTCAACTTGCTTTCTTCCCATGCTTTTACTTTCTGATTTGTGTTCTGCATATTTGCCTTCATTTTGTTAACAATCTTCTCATATTTCTTCGTCTGCTTTCCCAGGGCGATTTATCGTACTTTGATTTTTGCGATTACAACTTTGTGTAATGCATATACTTTAGTCAGTCATATATGCAAAAAATCTATAGTTATCTGGCCAATACTTTTGGCCACATCATTTAATTCTGGGGTTTCGAGATCCAATAATTTTCCTCCAACCTGTACCATGATTGGGTGAACCATTTTTGGCCTATGGGGTTTCGATGCTTTGGTTGGACCAGGTTCATCCTGTGACTCAACTACTTGGGGCCCGCAATGCATTGTGACTCTAACTTGTTTGACAACTTTACTGAGCTCATTGAACCGCTCTGTAATTTTAGTTGTTAACTCAATCTACTGCCTGTCTATGTCTTGCAAACTTCCTTGCGTAGCTTCTTGTAATGTGTCTTTTAACGCAGCCAAGTATTCTTCATCCATAATGAAGGTATTGGATTGCTTATCAACCTTCCTTTTCTTGCGCTTTGTCTCCCTTTTTTTTTGTTCTTCCAGATCTACCTGCTCTTCCAACAGTGGATACGAAGGAGACAAGATGGAATCACTCTTTCCTGACTCTCTTTATTAGTTGTCCTACGATGGGGGTTTGTCCCGATCCACATCCTCATCCCTTATATGGGATTCTGTAACAGAACCATTTGTTGGATTTTCTCCCTCCTTTTCGGATCCTAACCCAGGTTTAGTCCCTTCTTCTTAGCACAACAAAGCCCAAGATATCGACCCGACGGAGAAAATCCCAATTGACGACACCTATGATGCAAATAAAGTATCACCTGAGATATCTTTCTATGGCTAACTTATAGAACCAAATTTCTGCAGTTTGGTGGGGGATTTCTCATACCTCAGTCAATTACCAAGGCACTCAGCCGAGCCCGTGCGTGGATTACTTCTTCTTATTATGAACAGTTAGACCATAACCCAACTTCTCTTATGCAACTATTATAACAACAACCCTAGTGCAACATAAATGTATTCAACTTATACAGTGCGATTGATACACATCTATTCATTCATAAGTAAATCTGTAAGCATTCATTCAATGCAACATTTATATATACAACTCAAACACATTCAACATTCACACATTCAATATTTTAAATTTCTTACTTGATTGTTTACTTTGGAGATCATCATATAACTAGTGAAGAGTTGCAATATAGTGATGTAGTGTCATGCCTTTCTTGTTCCAAGTTGTGCAAATGCCTCACGATGCTCCTCATGATGCTATGACTATGCAATCACTTTTTTTCCATAATTTCTTGCATGCTTCCATAGCCCCCTTTTCTTGAATCTTTGTCTCATGGATTAGAATAATGATGGGTTGTTTTGTTTTAACTTGGTGTCTGACTGCTTCAATTTAATCCTTGTTCCGTAGTCATATGTAGTTCTAGGAGGAAAGATTCATTATTTTGTCATTGTTTTAGTTGGACCTCCTTGCTCAATGTTTTAAAAGGGGATATTTAGGACTAAATAATTATGATTACCTACAATGGTAGTTTATATCGTGGATTGCAGACCTATGTTTGTTTTATTGGTTGTTTCTTCCATTGTTTTCTTTTGAAGAGTTCCTCCTATGTCTCTAGGGAAGCTTTTGGTTTTTAGAATCTTATTCTTCTAGGATCCAAGTTTTGTGTTGAGTAATAACCCCAGAGGGTTAAGTATGATCACACGGATCTAAAAAGTTAAGAGTTAAAATAGGTTGGAAAGCATATGATGGTTTGGGGAAGACAAGAGGGGGAGGTTTAAGGGAAGAAATGAAGGGGTTTAGGAATATCGATGAGGATCAAGAGAGCTTAAAATTTATTATGATTAGGACCGGAATGAAGAGGCTTAGAAGAGGACATAGCTGAAACAGAAGGAGCATAAGAAACAGGTTGGGAATAAGCCCCAATTTTCTTTTTTACAACCTTCCATTGCTCTTCCCTTTCCTCATGAGGAGGTCGTGGGGTTTTGGGGCGGTCTTTAGAAAAGTGTCCATAATCATGACAAGTTTTGCATTTAAAAGGAAATTGCTTGTAATCCGACTTTTGCAAATGACTCTAGCTATCCAGGGAAATTTTAATGATTTATGGTAGATCAACCTCAAGATCTTTCTTTCGCGATGCTAACTAAGGAATGGAGATTTATAGAACCATCTCAAGCCTCTTGACAAACTTTGAAAGAAAGGGTTTGGGGTGGGGGAGGGGGGAGGGGATTTTCTAGAGAGTGCATTGGCACACGGGACAAAACCTTAGAAGAGGGATCTATATTCCCTCCTGAAATTAAATCCAAGAGGGCTATGACACCAAATTAGGGTTTTCTCATAAACAAGATCAATTTTTTCCAATTCAATTAATCCACACCTGTAGACAAATAATCCACCCAAAAGCATCATAAAAATTCTAATTTTTTTTTGAAACCCTACACCTAAGCCTAACTCTAACTATTAAAAACCTAGTATACCTAGTATAAATTGAAATGATTCTCTTTACTTCACCTTTCATAATTTCTCTACTCTATACTATGAAAAACGAAGATTAAAGATAAAAGTAACGTAACAGAAGCAATCTATAAAAGAATATAGATAACCAAAATGTATTACAATGTCACAAGAAATTTAGACCGTCTTATAATATGCATTGCCCTCTTTATTATATAAAACAAGAAAAGCCTAATCCTTCATTTTATTCCATTACATATCTTTAATATTATAGTTCTATTTTCTAATGAACCAACGATTAATTTAAGACATGCTCTAATGAAGGTTCCATTAAAATGACTTTTATATGTCAATTCATTTTAACATATAACATCACACTCAATAACAAACCCATTTTTTAAAATTTTTAAATACAACCATATATATTTTTTCTAAACTTGGTATTAATCACAATCAAGATGTTAAAAATACCACCGTCGTTGGTTGGAATGTTGCTTAGTATTTATCACTCATTGTTTTACAAGGAACCTATGAACAAAAGAGAGGTTCATTGCTTTCACCGCCTCCCACTTACCTTGCTAAATATATAATTTTACTTAAATATCACTTTGATTAGAAAACAAAATACTTTACACTTTTGTGAAATGTAACTTATTCAATATAATTTATATTACTAATTTGGTTGGAGTGTTACCTACCATTTATTGTATTAAAAATCACAAACTTTTGACTTTTAATTAAATATAACTTCCGAATCAAGAAACACAAATAATATTTTACTAAATTATTATTATGTTACTCTTAGTTTTTATTATAGTTGGAATGTATTCTCTCATTTATAAGGTTAACTATTTTGCACGTAACCTGTGTCTCGTTTATTCTATAATTTCAATTAATAGTTGGTTACTCACCATTTATCATGTTATCTAGTTTTCACCATTTATCGTGTTATCAAAGTGTATTTATCATGTTATCTAGTTTGCACTTTTGTGAGGGGTATTTTAGAATGTGAATTAACTAGCCTAGATTCAAATCCTAGGCTCTATCAAGCGTCGAGAGGGATCAAATCTCTCGAGGTTCAAGCCTCTTCCGAGGTATTAAAGACAAGGAGCTATTTAAGGAGAAGTTTGCACCTCGAGAGATTTGGTCCCTCCTCAATAAATGTTAATTTTTAAATACTATTATATTAAATTGATTTTTCATCCATACATCTAGTTCCAATAGTTCTCGTGAAAGCTTTCACATAACCTTACAACGTCTCCCTCATAATCGGAAATCATAAGTAAATAGAAGTAAATATTTATAGCCGACCTTTACATGAGGAACGTTACATAACGTTACAACACCTCCCTCATAATAGGAAATAATATTTATAGCCGACATTTACATGGGGAACGTTACGGAACATTACAACATATCTGTCATAATCGGAAATCATAAGTAAATAGAAGTAAATATTTATAGCCGACCTTTACATGACGAATGTTACATAACGTTACAACGTCTCCTTCATAATAGGAAATATTATTTATGTCCGACATTTACATGAGGAACGTTACATAACGTTACAACATCTTCCTCATAATATTTATAGCTGACATTTACATGGAAAATGTTACGGAACGTTACAAGATCTTCTCAATACTAGGCTGTAGAGCGCCTAATTTAAATAACTAATAAGATTTATTTTATTATTTTTTTAATAATTTAATAATAATAATTTATTTTAAAGATTATTAGTTAAACTAGATATTTACTGTAATATTATGAAAAAATTAAAAAGTATATATATATTTAAGGAAAAAAATTCACATTATATATATTTATACTTTTTAATTTGTAAAAAATATAATGGTTTGTTGATAAAGATAAATAAATTTCATTCCATCCATCTAAGTTTAGTTCCAATCCCTACATATGTAAAAAAAATTTTGATAACAAAATATTCATACTTTTAAATTAACATAGCCCATTACATATTAACATTACCTTTATCCCACACATACTCTTATCAGTTAACAAAAGTCGATATATTTTGTAACATAAATAAAAAGTGAAAACACACCCCATAAATGGACACTTTTACGCTTGCTAACCTCCCTAGAAGTAGAAACGAGATGCTTAATTCTATATTATTTAATATTGTTGATTAGTATTTATCATCCATTTCTTTGTGTTTTTTCCCTGAACCTATGTTGTAATTCCTTCTATGGGGTATCTTCTTTCTATGGAAGTTCTATCTATCTTTTAAAGTAAGGAGATTTCTAAAAATGACTTTGGTATCTTTCTGTTTTACCGAGCATTATCTTCATTATAGGTGAAAGCTCTAAGTAAAGTGTTTGTTTTCGTTGGTCCAAGGATTTAATCCCATGTATGTGTGTTTTGTTCGATTGTATGAGGTAAAGTTTATGATTGATTTATGTAGTTTCTAATGAGTTCCCTAGGGTTGGTTATAATCTAGTAATACTTTTAGCAGGATATGAAAAGTTATAGATTTGTAATTGTTACAGTTTCTAGATTTGTGATTGTATTGTTGCTACATAAAAATTGTTTTTTCTTAAGTAATTAATATTTCATTTAGAGGTAATTTTCTATTTATTTATTGTAATGTCTCTACTTGGAATTTTGGAGAAAATTACAATTTAGGAAAATTTAAGTTTAACTAGTCATGACTCTAGGGGGTTCCAACTGACACTAAACGGTCCCAAATTTGAAATGAAATGGTATGGTTAGTATTAGAACATTCCAATATGATCTATGAACAATTTGAGTCTGACTTCAAGCCTCTGCAACTTGGTTTGGGGATAATGAGAGAAAGTGCAAGTTTCCTAGGAAAAAGTAGTAAACTAGTCTTTCTTTGTTTGGATCCAAACACTAACAAAACTTTCCAAATTACTTATGGAAGGACCCTATAAGATTTAAGACATACTAAGAGATCTCTGACACTCAATGGTAGAATAAAAAAACTCATTTTGACATGTTATTCAAGTTTGCACAATTTTGACCAATTTATAGCTTTGGACTAGTGAAACCCAAGTTGATACAAATGCACCCAAATGACTTCAAATTATGTATGAAATAGATTGAGGGGTATTATTACATACTAATTCATATTTTTAATTTTCATAAACTTATGAAATTATTCTACAAATTTCTTTTGATCCTAGGGAAAGAAGGACAAAAGCACTAGGAAAATAGATGTTAAAACCCCCAAGGGCAGACGACACTTTCGGATCTTCAAATGCTGCATGAACCTCCCAAATTTCAGAACAGAGTATGGGGATGCATATAATACATCAATGGATGTCATTATTTATGTTTATTAATCTATTCAAAATTATTATGAGGTTCCACAACTGTATGATAACTTTCATGGAGTTTGCTTATGGGGAAATTGCATTACTAGCTTAAATTGGGCACATGAATAGTAGAATAAATGGTTCAGATACTAACATAACATATAAAATAAATATGAAGCATACAAATTACTCTCCAAAAAACATCCCACTCAGAGGAAATACCTCATACAAATATGATATACATCCCTTCAAGGTTGAAGTCAAATTCATTAAAACTAGTGACTCATTAGCATGGGAATGCAAGATTTTTACACATGGATTTCTTAGATTTAAAATTATAGATCATATGGAAATAAGTGTACAAATCCATACATAATATAACCAATATTGGGTACTAAATATATTCAACATAACAAAATCACCACTCTAACAAGTGTGCCATCTCATGAGTATGGGGGAATGGAGAAGAAGGAACGAGAGAATAGAGAGATAGATGTGAAATCAAGTTGTATGGAACTTCAACTTGAAACTAAACACCATCAATAATATCCATTTATAGTTTTTAATTTCCTCTCCATCAACCAACTTGGAAAGGAATCCAACTCACTCGAAATTGGTTTAAAAGCAGGGAGAGTAAACACCCACTGTGCAATGGAAAAGAAAAATCTCTCCAAATGATAAAGGAAAAATTAAAAATGACCAAAATATTATCCATTTCTACTTCCTCCTATTTTAATAACATCATTGGCCTCATTTCCCCCAATAAACTCGAATTACCTTCCCATTGGTTCATTAAATTGGATTAGTGTTAATCTAAGTCATTTTATTAACCCAAGTGACACTTGTATTGACTTTGCTTGATCTTCCTTCATGAAATTTGACTTAAAACATTTCATGAAGCTTCCTTTGGCCCCACACACACCTCATGTTCCCCCTTGGGTCTATTTTTAGCTATTACATGTCATAGATGTCATAGAATATGCCATACTTGTTAGAGAATATGTCATAAGTGTCATAAGGTGTCACAGAGTTGTCATAACTATCATAATGACTGTCACAGTTGTGATAGAATCTTGTGATTGCCTAAATTTAGCATATGACTCTCCATACACCAACTTGGGAGTAACTTCTGTATGAAAGGGATTGAGAGGTATTAAGAAAACCTAATCCATATTATGAATTCTCACACACTTTCCAAATTCTTCTGCAACTTGGTTTTGACCCTAGGGAAAGAAGGAAAAAAACACTAGAAAAATCTATGTTAAAACCCCTAACGGTAGATGACACTTTTGGCTATCCAAACGCAGTATGAACCTCCCAAATTTCAGAAAATAATATTGGGATGCATATAAAAAATTAATGCATTTCATTATTCATGGTTATTAATCTCTGCAAATTGATTATGAGGCTCCACAAATGTATGGTAACTTTCATGGAGTTTACTTATGGGGAAATTGTATTACTAGCTTAAATTGGGCACTTAAAAAGTAGAATAAATGTTTCAGATAGTAACATAACGTATAATGGAAATGTGAATCATAAATATTACTATCCCAACAACATCAAACTCTGAGGAAATCCCTCATACAAATATGATATAAACTCCTTCAATCTTGAAGTCAAATTCATTAAAACTAGTGACTCAATAGCATGGGAATGCAAGATTTTTACACATGGATTTCTTATATTCCGAATTACATAGCATTTGGAAATTGGAGTATATATCCATACATTATATAACCAATCTATGGAATTAAATAGATTTATCAAAGCGCAAGCATCACTCCAACAAGTGTGCCATCTCATGAGAGTATCGGGGAATGGAGAAGAATTAATGAGAGAATAGGGAGATAGATGTGAATTCAAACTATATGGACCTTCAAAATGCAACTAAACACCATCAATAAGCTCCATTGAGAGGTCTGAATAGCCTCTCCATTAACCAACTTCGAAAGGAAACCAACTCCCTCAAAATTGGTTCACAAGCAGGGAGAGTAAACACACACCGTGCAATGGACAAGCAAAATCCCTCCAAAATGGAAAAGGAAAAATAAAAAAAATGACCAAAATTTTCTCCATTTCTACTTCCTCTTCTTTTAATAACATCATTTACCTCATTTCCCTCTAATAAACTTGAATTACCTTCCCATTGGTTTATTACCTTGGATTAGTGTTAATCTGGGTCATTATATTAACCCAAGTGGCCCTTGTATCGACTTTTCTTGCTCTCCCTTCATGAAATTCGACTTGGAAACATTTCATGAAGCTTCCTTGGGACCCAAACAAACCTCATATGCCCCCTTGGGTATATTTTAAGCTCTTACGTGTCATAGATGTCATAGAATATGTCATAGTTGTAAGAGAGCTTGTCATAAGAGTCATAAGTTTTCAGAGAGTTGTCATAATTGTCATAATGACTTTAATAGTTGTCATAGAATATTTTCATTAACTAAATTTAGCCTATTATTCTTCATCCACCACCTTGGAAGTAAATTCTTCCTTCAAATTAGAACTTGAGGGTGATTCCATGTGTAAATGAGGAATATTCCCTCATGCAGACTGTATACATACACTTATGCACCCTCATGGACAACTAGGATCCATTGCCACTTGAACATTTTTGAGCATTTAATTTTTATTCCATCATTTATCGACCCGTTTTCCACCTTCCACAAATAAGAGTTCAAATTTGCATGTGAAACTATAGGCCTTGGGGTTAAATATCAATAGTTTGATTTTTCCACATAACCCTTAGGAATTTGATTGGTCAACTTAAGTGTTTATTTGAAAAATATTTAATTAGGGACATGATATTTATAGGGAAACCTTTTAGAAATTGAATCCTTCTATTTTTTATACCACTTATTTGGTATTTTTATATAGAATTATTACTTCTTGCTATATTTATTAATATTGAATAATCATTACCTGTTTCTTTTTTTCCACATAGAAAAAAATTCATAACTATATTAATAAAAATATAGTTCCATTCTTTAATACAAACCATAAAAGTTCATGTGAATCTCATTTTGGAATCATATTGATTCAGAAAACATTCTATGATTATAACCTATTATAATCAAATAATTCTCATTCTTGAGATCATATTTTCACATATCTTCAATTCCTCATATAGTTTAGAAGTATTAATTCTTCTTCAGCAAACCTTCAAATTAAAACAATTTCAATGTGTTTCTTGAAAAATCCTATATATTCTCCAAACAAAGTTTCAAAAATTTAGTTACCTTCATTTGAAACAAAACCTTTATCTTAAAATACAAACAACAAGACTTCTAGCTGAAAATACACTTGTATCGCCATTTTCATCATAAAACTTCAACTATACAGTCTTCTGCAGGATCTTCTTCATTTATTCAAATGGATGAAAACTAAATCATTGCTTGTTGCTATCTTGAGAAAAACTAAACCACTTTAAATAATCTATGCTTTTATTTTTTGTAACTACTTTCAAGTCTTGGACTATTAACTTATTTTCTTAATTAATTTTAAATTTTATTATAAAATCAATCAATCTATATAACTAATAAACTCTATAATTTAAGTTAAATATGGACAATAATTTTTATATTGTGTTCCTATGTATATGGTAACACCTTTTGGCAAGACATGAGAGCTCGATTGAGGAAATTTTAGCTAAACCCTCAATCAAGCTATTTGGTCAATAGATCGATCAAGCTATTTGAATTAATATTATTTCTTAAATATAAAATTTATTTATTTTTATGATTCTTATATTTTTAATTTCGTTTAAACATGATAATAATACAAATAATTTAAAACCTAACTATTTCAAATATTTGTAAATCTTTCAATTGAGATAATAATTAGTTTAACATGATATATGATATATGGTTTTGCTAACCGATGGTATCACATCATATCAAATACCATGCATAAATTTACTATGGGTTACCAAAACACAAATAGTAATTAGTTTAACAATGTACCATAAATAAATCATGTTAGACCGATTAAAAAAGATTTGAAATAGCTATGTTTGTAAATATTATGTAGTATTATTTAAAATTATTATAAATTAATGATTAAATGAAATTAATATATGGAAAAATTTAAATTTTATATGTAAAAGCTTTTATTTTAACCATACTTAAACCCTTAATTGAGGTATTTAAAAAATGCATGTAAAACCTTCATCGAGGGTTTTAAAAAAATCAATGGAGCTAATAACTAGATTGAGAGTATTAAAACAAGGATTTAGCCCCCTTTTCTATAAATTTAATTTTATTGGCCTCTTTGGCAAGCCAAAACCAT
>LPNX011120040.1:0-59690 GCA_001517045.1 Pseudotsuga menziesii | reverse complement strand
TATTCATTCTTTTCAAGATTACACTTACAAAACCATGTCCACAACTTTGAATCAACATAAAGAAAAGTCAATAACATAAAAGGTACACAACCAAAAAATTTCAAAAAACATATACAACCCTCTTCAACGTGTCATCTTCAAAAGGGTATTTTTTGTTTTTCAATTTTTTTAACCAGTAAAAAAAAGTTTGCGTGCACACACATAAGAAATGAGATTTAAATTTTCAATGATTTGTATCAAAAGTTAATAAAAAATATAAATTTCCAACATAAATTTCAAAAATGCTATGTGCACCCTAGTGCATTTTGTGTATATTATGTTCATATATATATATATATATATATATTAAAAATTATGCATTTATCATTAAATTATTTTCTATGCACACGAGTCACTTATTAAATTTTTCTAATTTCCAAGAACAAACTTATCATTAAATGCAATAATAAAATTTAGGTGGAAAGATAACATAATTCCCTACAATTTGTTTTTTGTTGCGTGTCGGAATCCACAAGGCATATATGATTTTTAAGGGATTTGATTTAATAAATGAGTAAAAAATGAATTTTCACTGTCACTTTTGGCCAAAAAATGTTACCCATCTTAATGGATTCATCCTAATTGATGATATTGTTCTTGTGGCAAGGTGCCCTTCTGATCTCAATAAGCAATTAAGAATTCTTCAATATTTTTTCTCTAACATGGGTATAACTGTTAATAGTGACAAAAAAAAACCATGATTATAAAATCTAAGAAATACACATGAAAATTTTATTTATGATAATAGAAATCTAGAGGAAGTGACTTCTTACAAGTATCTCAGAATTGATATTCATCACAAGCTCAATTGGAACTATAATATTGAGAAAATGATTAATGGAGGGTGGAAATCTTATGTTGGTCTTGAAAATAGTTGTAAATCAACCAATATGGTCATGTGGGATAAAAAGAAGTTCCTCTTTGAAACTCTTGTCATCCCTGTTATCTTGTATGGTTGTGAAGTTTGGGGGTGCAACATTTCTAGAGAATCTTGGAGGAATATTGAGCAAATATAGAAGCGGTTTATAACTTCTAACCTAAAAATTAAAAGCAATACACCTTATGCTATTCTCCTAATAGGAGTGGGTCTTTCCCCCATTGAGAGCATGGCTATGACTAGGTACCTGATGTACAAGCATAAGATAAATAACATGGAAAATGTGAGACTTCCTAAGATTGCTTTAAACTCAAGTCAAAACCAACTACGCCTCAAGCGGTTCTGGTATAAAGCTACCATGGCTTGGTTAAACCATTGGGGCATTGATGAAAACGACATTTTGCAGAACATTGATAATATCAAAAATATTATTACTTCTAAGTTTAAATAAAAATTGTGGTGTGAGGAAAATTTAGCGGTTAAGAGAAAATTAAGATACTATAAGGAGGCCATTAGGGCCTCATTTGGAAAATCAGAAGTATATCTCGGTAGTAACTAGATCATGGAATAAAATTAATATATCTAAGATTAGAACGAACTCTCATGGACTCCATAGAGAAATAGGATGTTACTGTATTCCTAAAACTCCATGGGCAGATAGGGTTTGCCGTCTATGTGAGTCTATGAGATTTGAGGATGAAAACCACCTTCTCTCAAAGTACCCTACTTAAACCTACATTAGAACCGAGCTTCATACTATTTTCTATAATACAAACCTTTATAACCTCCTAACTTTCCAAAAATATAGTGAGCTTGGAAAGCTTTTTGTAAAGCTTTTTGAGCACAAGGACACGATTTTAAAGTAAACAAAGTATTATCCTTCTTAAGGTCTGATAAACTAAAATTGGTCTCAGTGGACATTCATCATCATCATAATCATCATTATCATCAACTATAATACTATTAACTTTTAATCCTAAAAACATATAATACTATTAACTTTTAATCCTAAAACATTAAAAAATAACTGTAATTTCCACAATCAACTAAGTTATAACTTTTAATAAATGTATAAACCATTTAAATATTTACGAAAATAAATCTATTTATTTTGTAGACATTCTTAATGACTCATTTTCTTTACTTACGAAAATGCCAAAATCAAATTACAACAAAATTTTTAGGATCACTTTATTAATATATTTACTTAGAATGTATCTTTGTAGCTTTTGATACCAGTGATAATATTACCTATCATTAAAATGCCTCTTACCATTTATTAACGAAATGATTTACATTAACCTCTAAATTTATAGATTTGGATTAAGATCACATAAACAAAATAATCCTATTATCATTCCTCTCTACATATAAATAGATATAATGTACATCTAGGTCATGTATTATTATCATCTCTCTATATATAAACACTCACGCATTAGGAGGTGTTGGAAAGGGGAAATAAGGTTCAAAGAAAAAGGAATGTGAGCCTTACCCTACTAAAAATATAATACCACCTTACATAATGGATGGAATGTTATTGTCAATACTATATGGAGAATATAATGTATATCGAGGTCATCTATTTTTGGTCTCTTAATTCATAAGCCATATTATTAACATGCAACCAACATGGTCAAAATGAAAACTCTAGAAGGGGGATGGTGTACTAGTTATCTAGGGTTTTGTCGAATGGAGCCCATCTTATCTATCAATGATGTGATGTTGGTTCTAAAGAGCATCATTTAAAAAAAGAGTATTGTATTAATATTATATAGAGTTTTTTCCCAACTTGTCTCTTGTCCGAATGAAAGTTCTTTGAGGGGATGGTATATTGGTTTTCTAGGGTTTTGTCAAATGGAGTTCCTCATTTCTCATGGAACTTGTCTCTCGTTGTATGCTTAGGTATTCATTTTTAGTTGTATGATTTTTTCTTGGTATATGTTGTGAGACTCTCCTGAGGTTTCTATCATGTCAATAGGGTGGAGTTATTGAGGTTTTTTATCTTGAGTTTTTTTTCATTTATTTTTACTAACATGTCTTCTACTGATTTGCTTGTCTTTGGACAAGGATTTTTTATACCTTCACATTTGTCTTTTGGTTTTTTTGTGCTTCATCTTTCCTCTTTTCTAGGTTTTGCATTATGATCACTTTTTAGGTCTTTGAGATGAACTCAGAAAATGTTTTTGTAAAACCTATTGTATATTGGGAAGAATATTTTGTTTTCACTTGCTCCTCCTCTCCTCAAACCTACATTGGTCAGATGGAGGTCATTTTGTTGCCCTTTCCCAAGGTTTTTCTCATCCATATCCAAATGAGCAAAGAGGTCTATAGGACTATAGGTATGCTTTAAGTGGCATGTTATCTAAGAGGAGTTATCCTAGTCTAATCCTAGTGGATGCAATCCAGAATGTGTTGAGGGTGAATCCATGCACCTTGGATAGTTTGGTAGGTTATGAAGTGCATATTGGAGGTTTGGGAGGAAGGGATTCATAGGGGAAACCAATAGGTTTCTATGTTGGAGATGAAAACCATATACTTACTTCTAAACACCTCCTATATAGGCTCAAGTAGAAGTGCGCCAAAAGAAAGTTCATTGTCCTAATTCTATATCTTGGGGATGGTATCAAAATTTTCAAGGTATACACATTGTCCAAATATGCTATGGTAGGGCGTTTTAGGGGTTACAAATTTTCCTTGGCTTCTTTTAGGTCATGGGTGATTGAGACCTAGATGGATTTATTGGGTTATTTTCCCAAAGTATATCCTTTGCAAAGGGATGACTCAATACTTTTTTGAAATATTTGGAGGATGCAGCCAAGCTATTGAACAAGGTCCGGAAAAAGGATTTTGAGGTGCTAAAATTGTGTTGATTTTGTCCATCCTTTGATGCATGTGGGCAGAAGGTATATATCCACCCTACATGGGTAAATATGCCAAGCATCCCTTTGGAGATTTGTTCTAAGGAATTTTTTAAGCTAATCAGGAACTCGTTAGGTGGATTCTTTCCTATAAATATGCCATTTCTGATCTATGGTATCATCACTATGGCCAAAATCCTAGGTGATATTGACTTGAGGGAGGGTTTATTGGAAACTATGGTTATCACAAAAGGGTACATCTCTCATTCTCAGAGGTTTTATTACATAGGAGTTCCCTTTGGGTGCAATAGATGTTAGTGTTATGGTCATTTTCTAAAAGATTACTCTTTTCCATTCACTAAAGTCCTACAAAAAGATAAATTAGGTGGGTTCATGGCAGTTCCTGCACCGAAGGGTTTATTAGAAGTTGATGATGATGGTCCATACACTTCTGGTTGTTCAATGGAGGAAAATCATACAAAACTTACAGTTGAAGACTCATGCAGCATCCCAATCTAGGGATATTTTTTGGATGTCTAGGGCTCTCTGGTGTGTAATCCTGAAGAGATTCATGTGTCGTTTTGCGTTTAGGGTAAGACCATGAATAATCCTATTAATGGCTCTTAGAACATGGATTTTAATGGATTCTTCTTAGATGATTTTACTCCTAGTATAAAATTGGTTTCAAGTCCTCCAGTGTCACTTTTAAGGGTTTTTCTATATTTCCTCCATCATGGTTGGATGGGATATGTGTTGCACAAGATTTTTTGTTGGAGAGTGAGATTCATGTTTCAAATCCATTTCCCTTGTGTGTATCTCCTCACCTTGAAGTCCCTCATATTTATGAGCCTATGGGGGGTTTCTCCTTGGTTTTCGAAGAGTTCTATATTCTTAGCCTCACTTTTAGAAAACTCTCCCCTACCTAATATTTATCCATTTTATATTTTTTGGTCATTTGGCAGGAATTTTGAACTCGACAAGTATTTAATTATGAACATTATGTACTTAAATTTTTTATCCTTTCAGGATGTTCTTTCCTTAGGTTTATGTAAGAGGAAGGACCAACTCCTTGACCTTCCTGCATTTAGGAGGCCCCACTTGACAAATTTTGTTTTTCATCATCTTCTGACCATACTATGATGGAGTCCTGAACTTTGGATTTCTCTACTGATGAGAGAAAGGAGATTGTGTCATGTGATGTTTCTTTTTCTTCTTGGCATCACCTAAGTATGGAATTTGAACTAGTGGATTATTATTTGACAGGCTATCCCAATGGTGATGTGCAATGTTTGGGGTTGTTTCATTCCTCAACTTCGAGGTTGAATGGGAAGGTAGAATCAATTGAGAAATAACTTGCATGTATTTTCCCATGTACCCCATGAGAGACAATGTTGAATATGCTCTTGTAGGGTGTTTTAAAGGTTACAAAATTTCCTTGTATTTTTTTAAGTCATGGGAAATGGATACCTTGATGGGTTTATTTGGTTATCCTTCCTGGTGTATATCCCTTACAAAGGAATGGCTTGGTATTTTTTTGAAAATATAGAGGATGCAACAAAGTTGTTGAACAAGGTCTGGAAAAGGGATTTTGCAGTCCTAAATATGTGTTGATGGTGTACATCCTTTGGTGCACATCAACATAAGGCATATATCCACGCTATATGGGTAAATATGTTAGTGGTCCCGTTGGAGATGTGGATTGAGGAAATTTTTAAGAAAATCAGGGACTCATTAGGTGTATTCTTGTTGGTAGATATGTCCTTTCTAAGCTCTGGTATCATAACTACGATCAAAATCCTAATTTATATTGATTTGAGGGAGGGTTTATTCAAAACTATGGTTATCACGAAAGGGGATGTCTCTCATTCTTAGAGGTTAGATTAAATATGAGTTCCCTTAAGGTGCAATAGACGTAATTGTTATGGTCATATGTTAAATTAATGCTCTCTACCATTCACTAAATCCATATGGTGAGATAAATTAGGCGTGGTCATGACAGTACCTGCACTAGAGGGTTTATCACATGTTGAAGGTGTGGGACCATGCACTTTGGTTGTTTTATGGAATAAAATCATCTGGACCATACTTATGAAGAATAATGCATCACTCTAGTGTAAGAGTATTTTCTGGATGTCTGAGGCTCTCTAGTGCATAATCCTGAAGATATTCATGTGTCATTTTTGTTTATAGGTAAGACCATGAATAATCCTATCAATGGATCTTAGAACATTGTTTTTAATGGATTATTTTCTTAGATTCTTTTTCTTCCTTGTAGAGATTTACTTTCGAGTCCTTTAGAGTCACTTTTTAAGGGTTTTCTATCTTTCCTCCTTCGAGGTTAGCCAAGTTATGTGTATCACAATATTTTTTGTCATAGGGTGAGACTCATGTTTCAAATCCATTTCCCTCAGGTGTATGTCCTGAACCTAAATTCCACAATATCCATAATCCTAGCGGGCTTTCTCCTTGTTTTATGAAGAGTTCTCACTTCTTGGACTTACATTTAGAAAACTATCCCCTGCCTTGTCTCCATCCATTTCATTTTTATAGGAATGAACAAAAAATACGAAATGGATGGAGATGAGGTAAGGCAAACTTTTTTAAAGGTGAGGGTAGTAAGATATAACCTTTCTTAAAACAAGGAGAAACCCCCTATACAATAAAGATGGAGGAATTCAGGGTCAGGAGATAACACCCGATAGAAATGCATTCGAACATGAGTTTCACCCTCCAACAAAAAATAGTGTTCAACACATAGCCCGAATAACCCTGAAGGAGGAAAGATAGAAAAAACCTTAAAAAATTCTCTAAAGGACTCTAAACCAAATTTCTACAAGGAAGAAAAAGGATTTGAGAAAATAATCCATTAAAAACCATGTTTTGAGATCTATTAGTAGGATGATTCATGGGCTTACCTTATGGTTGTTTCATGTAGATTTTTTCTTCAATATCCCCATGTAGTAATTTTGTTTTCACATCCATATGTTCTTCTATTATAGAAGTTAATTTAGAAATTGGAGAAAAAAATCACCAAAATCAATTCCCTATACCTATGAATATCTCTTTGCTACTAATCACAATTTGTACTTCTCAACTATATCCCAAGCTTCATTTTTATCCAAGGAATCCATTTCTTCAATCATGGCCTTCTTTTAGAGTTCATTATGCTCTCAATGAATTGCTTCCTTCACATTTCTAGGATCATCAACAGTAATAGATAACACAAAAGAAGACCGAAAATAAGAAGGGAAATATTGTTCTTGTTTCCTTCTTTCCCGAGATGATCTCCTCAAAATTCGAGTATGAGTTTCTTCTTCTTCTGATTCAACTTCTTTTATTGAGACACATTCTTCATCCTCCAACTCAAACTCTATTTTCTATGGTCCCCTTCCATTGGAGTGGCTTCCTGTTTGGGAACATTTTTAACCTCTCTAAAATTTATTTCTCAATTGTAAATAATCTTCTTAGTTGTTGGGTTCTAAATTTTAAAACCTTTCACACCATGTTTATAACCAATAAAGATACATTTTTTTCTTCTTTATTATCCATCTTACTCATTTTTTCCTTTTGAACATGTACATAAGCATTAGAATAAAAAAATTTCATATGTTTATGAGAGGGTTTATTACTAATATATACCTCATGCCATGTTTTGTTGACCACTATTGATGTGAATGATTGATTTACCAAGTAACATGCAATATTTATTGCCTCTACCTGTAAATATTGTCCTCATCTAGCACCGGCAAGCATGTTCCTCATCTTTTCCATCAACATTCTTTTCATTCTTTCTACATGATCTCCATTATGTTAGGGTCTGTATGGAGTAGCCTTTAGTCTTTCTATTCCACATTTCTTAAATAATTCATTGAATTCATTCCTTTAGAACTCCACATCATTCTCTGTCCTTAACACCATTATTTTCTTCTTTATTGAATATTTAAATTTATCAAATACTTTAGATTTCTTTCAAAGGAGATAAATCCATGTGTTCCTCAAGAAATAATAAATAATGAAACATAATACATCTATTTTCCTAATGATGGAACATGCACAAGTACAAACAAATCACTTTGTATTAAATCTAAGATTACATTCACTTTTGTAGAACCAGATGTGAATCTTGATTTTGTTTACCTTATATGCAGTGTTCACAAAAAATGAAATCTATTCTGCAATGATAAATACCTTCAACCATACCTTTACCATTCAATGATCAAATTCTCTTCTCTCCAATATGTCTTAATATTTGATGCCATATAAGAATTGTATTTCCTTTAGAAACAATGGGTTTTTTTTATTCATTATTTCCACACTTAGGAACAACATAATGTTCTAATCAATAATTGTTCTTCCTAACAGTTTTACAGAGTTCCATTCCAAACTCCTCTGATCAAGACCATTTATACTCAAACCAATTTTCATGTTGGGTCCTCACATGGAGTCAAGTTTAGTGAAACAAAAACATTCAACTGTTTCTTTGACCTAGGCATGGGAGGGATTGATCTTGCCATGCTATTTTACACATAGGATAGGATACAAAACGCTAATGCATTTTTTAACTATAAAATGTTTGCACATTTTTTAACTACAAAATACTCTAGAATTTTGTAACTAAAAAATGCTCTTGTATTTTATATTACATATTACTTTTTAACCTTCTCTATATCCCTCCCTCCCTAAATATCTCTCTCCCTCCATATCCCCCCCCTTTCTCTCTATGTCCTTATCCCTCTCTCCTTCCCTCCATAACTCTCTCTCTCCCACCATATATCCCCCCTTTCTCTCTATGTCCCTACCCTCCCTCCCTTACTCCATGGATCTATATATATCTCTCTATGTTTCCTCCCTCATTCACCCCTCTCTCTTATCTCTACATACATCTCTTTCCCTTTATTTACTTCTATCGGGATTATGGGTTAAGTGTTTTAAGGGCAAGGTGGTAAAATTAGGGTTAGTTGTTAGTGGTTGAAGGATTAGAGGTAGATGGGTAAATATGTAAAGGGTTTTAGGGGTTAGGGTATTTAGGGTTGTGATTTAGGGAGTAAGGGTATAATATGTTAGACATTAAGGGATTAAGTGTTTGTGGGTAAACTAGGAATTAAGTTTTAGGTGTTGAGTACTTAAAGGTAAAGGGGTAAAGGGGTTTAGGGGTTAAGGGATTGAGGACACCAAAGTTTGGGGTTTGGGGTTTAAAAGGTTGATCATTAAGGGTGAAGAGTTTAAGTGTTAAGAGCTTGTAAGAGATTAAGGGCTTAGGGGATTAGTGGTTAAGGACATAAGGGTTAGGGGATTGATGGTTATTTAAGATGTGAGGCATTTAGGGGTTAACCAATTTACACGATAAGGAATTTAGGGCTCTAGGATTAGGGTGTTAGGGTTGATGACGTTAAGGGTTAAGTGTTAAGGGGTTAAAGGATTAAAGGCTTAGGTGTTAAGAGATTAATGACCTAGTTTATAAGGGATTAGGGATTTACGAATTTATGGGTTTTGGGATTTAGGGTTTATGTGTTAGGGGTTTTAGGGTTAGGGGGTTGACTAGTAATTAGGGGTTAAGAGTTTAGAGGTAAAGGGATAAAGTGGTTAATATGTTTAAAGGTTTATGGGTTGGGGAGTTAAGAAAATTGGGGGTTATGCTCTTTATGTTTTAAGAGATTAGAGTTTAGGGTTTAAGGGTATTGGGAGTTAAGTTATTTAAGGGAAAGAGGTTAAGGAGATAAGGGTTAAGGGGTTAGGATTTAGGGATCAAGGGATAATTAGGGATTAATCCACGTTTAGGGCATATGGTTTTATGGGTTAGGGTATTTAGGGATTAATAAACTTAGGGTTCAGTGTAGGTTAGGGGGATAGGGTTTAATAGGTTAGGGGTTAAGGCCTAAGAATTTAAAGGTTTAATTGTTTATGGGTTAGGGGATTAGTGATTTAGGGATTTTTGCTTTAATTATTATGGGTTAGGTTGTTTAGGGGATAGGGGTTGTGGGATTAGAGGTAAAGTGGTTAAGGGGATTATGGGTTGGGGATTTAGGGGTTAAGGGTTTTAGTGTTTTGGGGTTAAGGGGTTATGGTTTATGAGGTTAGGAATTAAAGGCGAAGGGGTTAAATGGTTATATATTAGAGGCTAATGGATAAAGGATTAGAGGTAAACAATTAAAGGACTTAAGGGATTTAGGGGTTATGGGATTTAGGGGTAAAGGGATTTAGTGCTATGGGGTTACGGGGTTAGGTTTTAAGATGTTAGGAATTAAGTTCTTAGTTTTTATAGTGTTAAGGTATTATAAGGGGTTAAGGGTTTAGGGCATTAGGGGTTAAGGGATAAGGTGATGGGTGATAAAGGGTTGATTAAGGGAGTAGGACTTTAGGGATTAGGGCCTTTATAGGTTAAGGAATTTAGGGATGGACTATTAGTGGAGTAAGATATAAAAGGTTAGGGTTAATTTTCAAGGGGTTAAAGTGGCAAGGGATTACGTGTTAAGAGGCCAGGTGCTTAGGATATAATGACTTAGGGTTTTAGGGATTTAGGGGGTTTGGGCCTTAGGGATTGTGGGATTAGGCCGTTAATTTCATCCCTCATCATTACTCTCTCCCCTTCCCCTAAGTTATGTCCCTCCATTGGCTCTCATATCCTCTCTCTCTCTCTCACCCCCCTTACCTTCATCCATTGCTCAACATAAAAGTCCTCCCCCGCCTTTCGTATACCCTCTCTCGCTCACCCCCTTATCTCCATCCACTAATTAGAACATAGTTTATGTGCTCTATAATGCTAGATTTTTTGCAACAAGAAATGCTAGAGAATTTTGTAACTAAGAAGTGCTAGAGAATTATGTAAAGATTAAATGCTCATGTGTTTTGTAGAACAAAATGCTTGAGCGTTTCTATTGACACCAAAGGTGGGAATGCCCAAATTTAAATTTAAAGATAATGTGTGAGCATTTCTTAGTGCCTAAAACATGCCTTATGATATGCCTTGTGTGTCATTTGTAGTCCTATGTGTTTGGTTTGGAGTTTGGTTCAAAGATACCAACTTTGTGCTATGGAATATGGTAAACCATAGCTAATTGGGCTTTTCCTTCATTTTCTTGGTATGTTCATATTTCACCACTCTTTATAGTATGATAGATAGAATCATTTTTTATGATATTTTAGGCATATATAACATTTTTTTTCTTCTGTAGATTCCAAATTAGTATTTTTTTAAATATTATTTTCTATTCTTTTCCTAATTTTCTTGTATCATGACTCAACTAAAAAAAACACCATTATTGTTTCTTCCACAACTTTTTCATTTCATAAAAAATTTGAATGATGCACTACTAGACATGAACCTCTACAGGTTACAAAAAATCCATTTTAGAATCATTGCTAAAGACCTTCAAAATTTCCACCCACACTTGACGTACTATTTTTGAGGTTTGATCACTTAGATAATTATTAAAAGTAATTTTTTTTTTTTTTTTGGAGAAAAACAGTGTTGCACTTGTGCTACTTGTTCTCTACATGTTTACAATTTTATGTATCCCAAAGCCATCATTTAGGCACTTATATATACACCCATAAAGACATATACCATATTAGTTATAAAAAAAATGTGGCTGATACAAAATATGAAACTTGACATAGCTATGAAATATTTTCAAGACATAAAATTTATATATTCGGAAACGTGATTCGATTTTCGACATTTCATCTTTTTAGTCAATTCAAGATATTTTATGTAAGTATCTCAAAAAATATAATTAATTTGAGGGATTCCTAATTTTTTAGTTTTATATTGCATCTAACGTGCCAAAAGTGACCCTCATTAGCTTGCACTCACCCATTTATTTTAAAAACATAGTTTGTACACCTAAATCAATTATATTTCCAATGGATGTCAAGTTTCTATATATATTTGGAATATGTAAAACCCTAGGAAGAGTTATAATCCTTACATCCTTCAGAAACAACTTAACTCTTTTGCATCCTATGATTTCGACTATTTAGTCATCTCCTAATAAGACATAACCTCCATTATGCTTCTCATATTGATATAACCACTCCCTATGATGGGTCATATGAAAAGATGTACCTATGTCAATCAACCATAAATCATGATCTGGATGGGTACCTGTAGAAAACAGGTACACACCCTCTACTTACTCTGAATATTTATTCACCTTTAGGGATGGGGAATGATCAAATCCTTTTTCTTTATCAACATTTTTTTATTCTTAATCCTTCTTATAATTCCCATGTTTACCAGATTTCTTGAAGATATAGATCTGCCCTTATATTTGGATCTATCCCTTAGAGCCTTATTTTTATTTCTATCTGGGGAATTACCTCTCATTAAAAAGGTGTCAATGCTATCAATATCCATGGTTTTCCACCTCATTATTTATGATACCAAGGATGACACTATTTACTCAAACTTTAAAGTGGCTTCATTAATAGTAGCTATTTCTACAATCAAATTGTCCCAAGAATCTATTAAAGAACATAACAAGGTCATGCATTTATCTTCTTTCTCCATTATAATACCAATAGAGGTAAGTTGACTTACCAAAGTATTATAGACATTTATATGATCCATCATTAAGTCATTATCATACATCCTAAGGAGAAGTAGCTTATTTTGAACTAACAATGTGTTTAATAGGGACTTTTATTTATACTAACTCCCTATCGTATTCAACAACATCAATGCATTGTATTCTATAGATACATTTAGCAACACTGAATCTGATAGAAAAAGTTGAATTATACTCATTTCCCTTCTTTCTAGCTTCTCCTAGCCTTATTTTGTCTATCAAGTAGGTTGTGTACTTAGATCCACAACATTCCAGTGTTCTCAATCTACAAGGTCTTCCATCGTGAGCTTCTATAGGTTAAAATTATGATCATTAAATTTCTCAATCTTTATTCTAGAACTAATTTATATTATATTTACTCACCTGAATCGCCTCTCCCATTAAACTCAGGTTTATCACATATGTAAGATAAACTTGCTCTATCACATGTCGAACCCTCAACAACAAAGACATCCCCTTGAAGCCAATAATCGAGACCAGATACCACATGTGAGGTTTAAACCTATGAATTGAAACTATGAATATATATTCTTAATAAAAATAGAGATTAAATAGTGGAACACACACATTACACATATATTTACCTTGGAAAACCTTAGCTAGGAAAACTAGAAAAAAGTAGAGGTAATGCACCTCTATAATTTTCTCATTGCATTTTTTCTAAATGATTCACAATACAAAACTTAGGTATTCTATGAAATAAAAAAACCCTAATATATTAACCATATTAAATTAATACTCTAATCCATTAACCAACATTAATTACATATTTTCCAAAGACTCGCATGCAAAGAATATAACACATACCTGATGATAGATAAGTAATTTAATGTGTATTGTTTATATAATTTTATTAATGCTTGGGAATGGTGATTTTTTAATAAATATGTATTTTTTGGGAATAATGAAAATATAGAATTTAGCATTGTTTTAAAAGATCATTTTTGTACTATTTGGGTGATAATAAATTAAAAATTTCAAGGTTGTTACAAACATCACTTATTAAATAGAGGGGATATTTTTCCTTTGTTCTGTAGATTGATTTTCAACTACATAAAATGGATGTAAGGTTAATTATGGGTATTGTTACGCACTAAAACAATTGCATTGTTCCAGGGAGGATGAGGCTATAACACGAGGTAGACAAATTTTATTGTATAGGCCAAAGTGGGATTTATAGTATGTATATTTGGTTTGGGGCTATTTACCCCCTCTATTGGAGATGGTCTCCCCCGCTGGTTTAACTCTTATATGTATATGGATTAATGGATTTTTTGACTTCCCCTTTAGTGTGATGGTTATCTCCACCATGCAGGTATTTATTCCCATGGGTTGTGCTTCGAGGCTTATGAGGGTGACCTACTGTGGCACATTCCCATCCTGGTTATTTTACTTGCAGAGGTGCTTGTGCTTCATAAAGGAATGTTATATCCTTCTCGCACACCTCCTTGCACCCACATGGGTCTTTTCTATATTTCAGATACCCGTCATCTAATGCCTCGAGCCTAAAGCATCCTTATTATAGATGTTGCACACTACTTAAGCCTACAGTTCCTTAGAGGGGGGATGTTGAGGGACTTTCAACACTTTGGGGTTAGATGGGGCATGAAATCACCCCCATCTCATTAGTTTTCAAGTTGTTATCACTTATATTTTCCTTTGTCTATGGGAGGAATCTCTTGAGGTAAACTTTTCAACCAGAGAGGGATCTCTCATATATTTTATTGATTAATGATATTTCAATAAAGGTCATTAGATAAAATATAGGCTAGGTCTGTAAATAATGATAGAGTTTTTAAAGGATTTGTGGTTGATATGTTTAGAGAAGGACCATTGGGCATGGATTTACCAACTTTTGGAGATGAGCAAAAAGTCTTTCACATAGGAAACATAGGTGTCATTCTATAGATAATTTTTTATTTGTAGATATGGAAGTATAAAAAGAAGAACAATCCATTTATATTGAGCACCTAACGAGGATAATTTCAATATCAACTTTAGACGAAAAATGTAATTAATATTCAATTCCGATGAACCTAAGCATATACCATGAAATTTGACCCATATTAGTTTCACTCAAATATGTAGAATAATGAAAAAATGGATTGCAAACAAAGAAAAGAAACATTCACATAAAGGAAATTTACAGACTACAAACTGACAACACATGAATTTTTCCATTCTTCAACACTTTGGCTCCAAAATATTTATTAATCTCAAGATATGATAATTACATCTACAATGGTATTTTTTCTCTTGGGTCTCAACCCTTTACAATACTTATTTCTACCAATATATAGATAGATTACAAAGCTTATCTCAACATTCAATCCTTCTATTTCTTTTCCCAATAGTAAATAATTACCAAAGTCATGACACATGTGCAAACTGATCTTCGAGTAGCTAGAGCTAGTGGATTAAAAATTCCTTGAATTATGGAAAACTGGAACTACCATTTTCCAATTGTGCTAACAATAGTAGGATTATCTGTCATCTAGTTTCCACCTCATTTTTGGAATATCAATATCTTCTCCATAAATAGTGCATACTTGAGTTAATCTTGTGGCTTGCAAATTTCAATTCATAACTAATTTCCACTTCATTCTTTGATAACCAATTCCTTTTCCAAGTGCACTTTGACCCTTTGAGATAATCCATTCAAATAAGGAGAAATGCCTGAGAAAAAATCTACCTGAGATGTTGGGTTATCCTTCGTATTAGGAGTTCAAAAATAAAGGTTTTGATAGTTGTAATATATGAGAGGTGCTGCAAGAGTTTTTGGAAATTGTAGAATTTTACTATCATTAGAAGCATTTGTGGAAGATTAAAACAAGAACCTTCCTTCAAGAAATTTTGTCTATTATGTATCTGATCAACTACGCCAAGGAAACTGTGCAAGTATTTTATGGATGTGTCAAAGGTGAAGCCACCATGATGACTTGCTCCTCTAAACTTTGTTATTTTTCAACACTTACATGCTCATAGTGATTGACTACTTTAATTCCTTGGAGATATTTACTTTGGTGTACTTATAACCTTAATATCTGCATACATAATATTTGGTCTGGGGATCCATGGAAACATAAACGCTCTATAAAATCATATGGACAATTGTTATTTTCTCCTTACAGAAGTATCATAGCTCAGGAAATCATTTACCAAAACCTCAACAAACAAGTGATTATTTGTCTCAACACCTTGACAATCTCATGTTCCTTTGATTTCACTTCATGGGCTTGAAATGGTGATATCTTGGTCTCTCCTTTGAGAATTTTCCTCAATGATAATTTTCAAATAAAAATGTGGATAACTAAACCAGTTCGAATATGTTTTAAGGCCTTGATGCACCTTCTCATAATACAAAATGTTGAATCTACCAAATTCTAGTCCATATTCTTTAAGAATTTCAACATCTTTCCTACTAAAACCACAACGAGGATCTTCAGGCGTATCCTTCATAAACAACATAATAGCGCTAGATTTTTGCTTCGTTGCTAAAGTTTTGAGTAGTTTCATTTAGATTCTACTCCTTATATGGTTTGATCATGTTCACAAGATTGGCCATCTATTCATGTAAATGATAAAAAACCAACATGTCATAATGAAACCCTTCTCCCCCACACATTGAAAAGTAAGTTCTTGGGAAGCAATTTGGCAGTTTTAGAAAGGAGAATCACATGCTTTAAATTTCCTCCAAATTCCAATGAAAAACCTCTAATAAAATCCTTTAAACACAAAACTTATGAACAAAATCCCTTGGCACACTTAACATTTGGAATCTAAAGCCATTAGAATTTGACTCTTACTTCTTAATGATTATGATCATGAACAAATGATATGGGATCTGATTGAAGTATTCATGGAAATTGGGCTCAATTACTTTCATGCTAATGACATCTAGATATTAAAACCTAGGATAAACCCTAACAAGTTGACACATGATGAACATGTTTTAAAACTAATTGATGCATTTTTTTACTGTACACATGGGATTTATCCTACTTGCACTACATAAACACTAATTATAGTGTTTATATCCCCTAATATATTCATGTTGTTTCAACACGTAGTGCAATACTATGCCCCTCATGGGATCCTCCCTTGGCTTGCCTTAGCGTCTGGTCTATGGACTTGTGTCTTGGTTGTCACATTGGAATGTGACTTGGAGATTTGGAAATGAAACAAAAAAAGTGAATGTTGAGCCTCAAACCCAATACATATTTACAAAAAAAATTAAAACCTTGCTCAAAGACCGAGAGCTAATTTAGTCTTAAAACCCCCTTATTTATTTGCCAAAACTTGTAACCTTTTCTCCACATTTTCTTTAATTTTGTCATTGAAAAAAATGGTACCAACAACAAGCAAGAAAGTGCTATAGAATGAGTTCAATTAGGCTCATGGTTTGGCATGAATTATAGGGTGTCACCATTTAAGGGATACTAATCAAACTACAAACTTTCCTAGAGAAATTGCTTTGTTTTGCAAAAGTTGTTGGAATGAAATTTACAGAGGGATAACATTGGCTCCAATTGGGGATGGTTTCCTCCCTATAAGGAAACAAAGAACCCAAAAACCTATGTTGAATCGATAGGGATGCTCTCGAATTCTAAAATCTTGAGACTATGACTTGTAGTTGTTTCCAAACCTTCAACTAAAAGAAAAACTACCTAAAAACACTACTACAAATCCCTCTATTCTTTGCAAACTGAAATATATACTGAACACCAACTGATAATGCAAACTAAAATATTGATATGAAAATTTGCCGCTGAAAACTAAAGTTGAAAAGTTACTCAAACTTATGAACTTATTTATGTACAACTCATCCTACTCTAAGTTGCTAAAACGATTGCAATATCAAGTGATAGCAAACATCCAATGCAACAAATCAAGCAAATGGATACTTAACTATCCTTTGCATTCATTCTTTCCCAAAAGAAAGAAAATCTTAAAAGATGGCAACTTAATATGAAATCTGAATCCACCTTCAAAGTTTATGAATTCTAGAAAATTTACTTCCCTTAATGATTCCAACAAAACCACAAAATGGTCTCACAGAACATGAATATGTCCTTGTTGATGAGTACAAGGAAATATACAAGATTCATTCCTAATCGTTGAGTGTTCATGTTCTATGTACTCATCTTTAAGATCATAGTCAAATGAAATAGCAACAATTTTTCCATTCTTACCATTCATATAATCTGCAACATAAAGTGGTTTTATATGTTTTCAATCAATAACATATATCTAATTTTTATGATGAATATCCAACGACCTTTCTCCATGGAATTCAACATGAACCTCATTTTGAGCTTCACAAGCTTGGTTTTGAAACAAAAACTCGAAAAAAGGGCAATTTAAAGATAAATATGAATGATTATCCTCATCCCTTTCTTAGTCATTTAAAAACTCTAAGGTGGAATTATATAGAAACCTAAAAATCCAAAAATTGCAAAAATCTCAAAATATGTCATGAAAGGCCCTTAAACAATCCTAATTCCACCCTAAAATACCTAGTCACATTTTACCCTCGTTTTTTCCCTAGTCCTCTCTCTCTTCACCTCTCTAGTATTCCCTTTGTGACAAGTCAAACCCTCACCTTAGGGATACCCTTTACAATGGAAACCCTCCTTTTTATCCAAACCTTCTAACCTACACATGCACAAACAACGGGTTAATTGATGCTGATAACAAATGTAATGCGTGTTTTGAATTGATGTAATGCACTAGAAATTTACCTTGATTGTTGCACTTAAATGTTACACTTATTATGCAAATATACACATTCATCTCAAAATTTATGTTAACCATGACAAGCACCGAATTGGATTAGCTAAGATTCATATGGAATCAATGTTGAATGCCTTCATGAATGCAATTTTACACTACTAATATGTACTTCCAATGTAACTATTACTACTACTATCATAATACACAATGTTAGCAAAGATACACATACTTGTTTTAGTCTGTGTTGGTTATTGCAAAATTAGTTAAATAGACAGAATTGAATTACTTATTTACGCTAGTATAATGCTGCTGTAAAATGTGATTGTGTAAGTGGTTGAATGCACACTACTGTACATGCTACATATTCATATGAGAACCATACCTTAACACACCAAAAATGGTGTTGATTTCTTGTGATAATGATAATGGTACTGTTTCTATGACATGTCCTAAAACTCATGTCCAATGCTTCTATAATGAATGATTGAATACTTACTATTGTTATTCACTTGCACATAGGCATGCTTCTATACTAATGTGTTACATGATATTTGTACAAGCACCTCGTCGTTTACATTTGGGACATAGGGCAGACATTTGGGTGATTATATTGCTACGATACAACATTGTCTTCAAAGTGGGCATATTAATGATGATGACCACTGCTGCCTTGAATTATTGTTAAAACTTCATGCTATACTTGGATAACTATTAATCTTACTACAGATATTGTTGCACTTAAGTTTTTGGGATGTGTAAAATGTTTGTACTTGCACTTGATTAAACATATGTTTTGTTGGCTAACATTTAGACACATCGCCACTATAACAAAAACTCCTATTATTCACATTTTCAAACTCCATTAGGCACTGATCACTAAAAATATCAAAAATTAAATATCCCTACCATTTTATTACCCATTATTCCATCTATCCCTTCTTGCTTATATATAATTACCCTCTTTAATGAATTTATTATTATTATTTTTTATGAGAAGTTACTTCATGAAATCCTACCGCTCATTTCCTAATCCTCTCACAAAAACAACAACAATAATAATTTAAAAATAATAATAAGAGCCAGCTTCCTCTTCCATTGAACCATGATAGAGGAACTAGCATTCCACGCAGATCTACATGAGTTAACATAATGACAGAAAGAATGGCATGCTAGATTAGCAGTACGAGAGGGCGTTAAATTTGTTAGGAAAATAGCACGCATGTCACCAGAGGTTACATAGAGGTAGAGTAGAACGACTGATGTCAGAAGTTGGGAGTGGATGGGAATGAGTAACAGCACAAAACCCTATAGCCCCACAAGCCATGCACATGCTTGATCTGAACACAACAATGGTTCTAGTGATAGAGTGATCAGAAGGAATCCGATACGATAGGAAAACGTGGCCAGCAGAAAGACAAATCACTAGCTTGAGGGACAAAATGGCATGTTGGGAGAAATAAAAATAGCTCACACTGGAATCGTAGAGAGAAGAGGTCAAGTAAAAAATTCCACTTGAGATTTCCAAGATAGATGTTGGCAAAAGGAACAACTAGAGAGGGTGAACAAGAGAGAGAGAATAAGAGCTCCAAAGATACCAATGTTTCTCCAGTATTAAATCTCCTTAAATTTGAGAAAATGTATTTTTATGCCCCTTTTGGAGCTCTGTTAGGACATGTGGTCTGTTGTGATGGAATATGTTGATGTATTTGTAACTTCAAAAGATAATCTAATATATATTATTATTGCATGTTGTTGTACCCCCATCGGGGATGTGTGTTACCCCCTTATGGGATGTCTAAAATGTGTATAGACCTTTAGTTACAACCTCTGTTGTAAGTCGGGGAAATAGTCCCTAGTGTAACATCATGTAATATGTAATTGTGGTCGCTCTAGGAGAAGTGGGCCCCACGTGAGATGACATGTAGGATCAAGTATTATATTTGGTCAGTGACTTGAAATGGTATAAATAGGGAGGAGATCTCCCTCATTTATACACACCTCACACACTCTCTGAGGCATTGGAGAGAGAGAGACAGTCATAGGAGGAGAGAAAGATAGATGATGAACATTTCTTATTACTTCTTTTGATCGTCTTACTATTATGAAGAAGTTTGCAAGGTTTTCTCCTTTACGGTTTCCCTGATGAAAATATTTGTGTCTTGTGCATATTTTACATTTTATGCATTTTGTTGTACTTGTTATTCTTTCAGATAAATATCCTAGATAATCTAATCAGATATTAAGAAAACCTAACATGGTATTAGAGCCTCCCTGAAAGAAGGCACTATGCAATTGCGGGAACTAGGGATTCCTAGTTGAAGGTGTTCTCTTGATAGATCATCAAGCAATGAGGGCTAGGATAAACTGCCTTACTAGGGTGCATATTTTGGTGGTAGCAGTTTCTGAATAAGATAAGTTTCACTGTGCAACCAAAATTCAACTACAATGGAAACTAATGGAAATTAGGGTTTCATGCCTGGAAACCCTAGAAGACTGAATTTATTAATCCTATAACTTTCTCTATAACGCTTGATTGGAGAAGGATCAAAAGCTAAAACATTTACAAGTTGAAGATAAATTTTTGTTGTACACTTTGTAAACGTTTCAGCCTCAGATTATCTAAATTTTAGGAGATATGGTTCCTCCAAATCAGGGTTCCATCCTCCTCCAGAATACAGTAATAAACAGGTGACCTAGGGATATTTTCTATATCTCGGGATAAGAAGGTCCAAACTAAATTGCACAAGATGTTCTAGGTAGGGAGCAGACTTTAGTTTCTATGGTACAAATTTTCAAACTCAAAATGTGAAACAGTGACATGTGGAAGTCCATACAAGTTCGCTATGCTGAACAGTCCCCAAAATAGTCACCTTGGGAAAATCAGCATAAGTCCCACTTGGAGAATCCATTTCTCCTCTAATGCATGGGGTTGGAAAGATGGCTTATCCTTCTATCACAGTCAAAAGTTTCAGAATTTAAGGATCTGAAATGTCAGAGATATGATAGAATCAATATCAGTCATTTCTGCATAATAAATTGGAAAACTAGGGCTTCTTATTCTGGGAGCTTCCCTCCACTTTTTTTTAGAAAAGGAGTACATTGGATAGCTCGCCTTGAAGTTTGAAATTCCAAGTTTTCAAAATTAGGGTTTCTTTGACAAACCCTAGATCATCTAGCTTCGGAACCAGGAAGGACACCTCAAATCGGTATGATCTAAATTTTTTCTATTTACATTTGAGATTCTCATTTCAAAATGACAAATCACACTAGCTTGATGAGAAGCTTTGTGAAGATGAAAACTTCCTAGTATGGAAGTATAGGACCTCCGTGATCCTTGAAGAAATTGACTTGAATTAGTATTTCAGTAAGGAAGTTCTAAGAGCAAGAGGGAGATGAGGATAAGGGTAAAGCCAAGATAATTATTATAGATTCTATTAAATATCATCTCATCTTTCATGTGTCATCCTTGAAGATAGCAAAAGAAAGTGTTTTATGCTATGACGAAGCAATCGAAGAAAAATAAGAGATTGTTATAACCACCTTGAATGGCCTCCCAAGATCATGGGATTCACTCATTTAAGGAATGTGTGCCAAAATGAAGTGATTACCTTTAGCAGACTCTAGGAAGAGTGCACACAAGAAGAAGCTAGACTCATAATAAGAGAAGAGAAGATGCAAGAAACTGAAGATAAATCTCTCACTATTCAAAGAAGATCCCTCAAGTGATGAGGAATATGAAGGACTCAATTCTTGAATAACCTCTTATCCATCTTAGCATTTGGATAAGAAATGATGTTGTTATGAATGAAGAAGATGATGAAGCTGAAGGCTCAAGAAGGAGTCTACCCACGAAACAAATAAATATAAGTAATCAATTGTCATTTCATGATATTGTTTGGTTATGCATTTTTTTATATTCAGTTGATGTGTTATAAATGTTTGAGTATTTGCATTTATACTACTGAATTGCACATGATGGGAAAGAAGTCAATGATTTTGTACAACATTCCATTACTACTTATCTAGATTGAAACATCCTTGCTGGTATACTAGGAGTAGTACACACTCTTAATAACATTAGGGTAGAATGCATCTAGAAGTTATTGTATGTATACATGATATGGATGAATGCTGTAGCATTGGATAAAATAGTCGCATGGCTATGTGACATATATTTGTCACTATTAATATGTTTTGGAAATTATGATATGTTTATAATCATGCAAGTGAACTTGACTTGTAGATCATGCCAAAGAATAAGTAACGACAACTTAGAAGAGGAACCTGAAGCTTCTTGGGTCAAAGACACCATAGAAAAAGAAAGAGCTTCAGAAGGATATAAAGAGAATGGTAGATCTACCTCGAGAGATGAAGACCACCTTGGGAACGAGAAATAATCCAAAATGAAGAATAGTACGACAATACTTCAAGAGGTTTCATACACTGCTCCAGTTATGTGACACTCTTGAGCGATATCATTGATGCAGAGCCTTCCAGCTATGAAGAAGTATCCAAGAAGAAATGGAAGAAGACTATGATCAAAGGGTAACTGCTGATTAAGAGGAATGATGTCTAGGATGTGGTTCTGAGATCGAAAGGGAAGTTTGTAATGTCTTCCAGATCTAGCATGTAGTAGATGGCAGCATCGTGGGGTATAAGGAAATATTCGTAGCACAGGATTTCTCACATAAAGAAGGAATAGACTATGAAGAGATATTTTCACCAGTGACGAGTCATGTATAGATAGAACAACCACTGGAAGTTGACACACATGATAGGCATACTCCCGCGTGGAAATTAAATAAGGCCTTATATGAGCTAAGAAAGAACCCACGGGATAGAACATACAGTTACATAAGGATATTGAAGATCACCTAGAGTGATGAAGATCTTAACCTTTTATACAAGATTGAAGATGAAAGCCTATAAAGGACGACAAGCTCACAGATGGGTGCGAGAAGAAATTTTCAAAGTTCAAGATAGAGGATCTTGGTATCCAGTGACCCTAGATGGATACATAGAATATTAGTAGCATAGGAAGCTACTTGCCACTCCATGCTTCAATACATAGAGTACGAAAGATAGAGGGAGAATGATGCTGAGCTTCAGAGGGAGCGATTATAGAAGATCCTTAGGTTCGACATGGTACAATAGGATGGAAAAATTACTGATGGCTCTAGGATTTACTGAGGGTAAAGTGAATTCCAAGATTTACTTCATGGTTGAAGGCATAATACTAGTGATTCTCCTATTATATGTCGATGACCTTTCCTGACAGGAAAAGAGGAACACATTAAAGATGCAATAAGGAGACTTGATTCCAAGTTCGAGATGAAGGACTTGGGTATGTTGAACTGCTTTATAGGCATGGAGGTGTGGTAGAGTATGGATGGAATATTCCTTATACTAAATAAGTATGCATTGGAGATCATGAAGAGGTTCGGGATGATGGACTCCAAGGCCATGACCACACCTATGGCATTGAACTTGAAGCTATTGAGTGAGGCTTCATCAGATTTGGTTGATGCCATGATGTATCATCAGATTATTGGGTCCTTAATGTACTTGATGAATACAAGACCAGATATTTGCTTTACTGTGAACAAATTGAGCCAGTTTCTAATGGACTTGATACATGTTCACCTGAGGCAAATCAGAAGATTAACCTAGAGGGTTATGTGGATTCAGATTGGGTAGGCAGTGCCATTCATAGGAAGAGCACACAGTATGGGATCATGTGTGATCTCTTGGTTTAGCAGGAAGTAGTCCTACATGGCGCTAAGTATAGATGAGGAAAAATATGTTTCCACTTGGTCGGCTATTTGTGAGTTAGTATGTTTATTTTGAAATCTACTATTTGATTTGATTAATTTGACTTTCATTTTTCTATGATGCAGAGAGGAGCAGTGAAGCTCCAATATGTGATCCAGATTGAGATCTCTCGAAAGAGGGAGTGATGAGTTTTATCATATTCGGTGAGACAGGTTGTCTGAGAATAAAATCCTAGCGAAGCTCGTAGGTTTCTAAGATGTAATCAATCATGTAGGTTTTCCTTGGATGTAATCAGTCCTAGCGAAGCTCATAGGTTATCCTTGGACATAATCAGTCCTAGCGAAGCTCATAGGTTATCCTTGGATGTAATCATCCCTGATGTGATTCTATGCTAGAAATGGCCATACTGAAGTTTGAATACTTTAGAGAGAAGCTTGGTGTTATTCAGATCGGGTTTCCCTCCAAAGGGAATTGTTGAGTACGAAATACGCAGATACACAGAGCCTTTCCGACATGGTGGCAGGTTGGGTGTCCCATGGTTGGATGTAAGTGTAGATCCTTTCCCCAGATGGTAGTAGGTGTGTCCTACCATGCCGATGGATGTAAGTGAAAAACCTTTCCCCAGATGGTAGTAGGTGTGTCCTACCATGGCGGTGGACGTAAGTGCAGATACTTTCCCCAGATGGTAGTAGGTGAGCCCTATCATGTCGATGGATGTAAGTGTGGAGCCTTTCCCGAAAGGTAGTAGTTGTGTCCTACCATGCCGATGGACATAAGTGTTGAATCCTTTTCTTGGATGGTAGTAGGTGTGTCCTACCATGCTAGTGAATGTAAGTGTTGTGTTATGTGTATCTGGGTTTTCCTGCATGAGATAATGAGATGATTTGAAGATGATGAGGTAATAGTAGGGTACACAGGTATTGCAAGGCATGTAATCAGTCCTAGTATGCTCCTTCAAGTTTTTCACTGGCATATAATCAATCCCATGAGATGTTGCATGTCTTGCAAGAGGCATATAATAAGTCTTGAAATGTACCTACTTGATGGCTTGCTTGCAGAGATTATAAAGACCTGACAGAGGGATAGGCCTACATCCAGCATAAAATGGGGTTGGCACTGTAGAAAATTTTGATGACATATAGTATGTGATGATGATAAAATTATAAGAATATAATGACAGCAGCTATGATGAAGAATCTATGACTCCATGATGATGATGATGATGATGATGCGATGAATACCTGAACATATGCGTTGATGACTATGTAGAGAGAGAATAACTTCCTAGTTAAGAGGGAGTGTTGATTTATTTGTAACTTCGGAAGATATTCTGATATATATTATTATTGTATGTTGTTGTACCCCCATTAGGGATATGTGTTACCCCTTTATGGAATGTCTAAATTGTGTCTATACCTTTAGGTACAACCTCTGTTGTAAGTAAGGGAAATAGTCCCCAGTGTAACATCATGTAATATGTAATTTTGCTCTCTTTAAGAGAAGTGAGCCCCATGTGAGATGACATGTAGGATCGAGTCTTATATTTGGATAGTGACTTGAAAGGGTATGAATAGGGAGGCGCTCTCGCTCATTTACACACACCTCAAACACTATCTAAGGCATTGGAGAGAGAGACAATCATAGGAGGAGAGAAACATAGCTGTTGAACATTTCTTATTACTGCTTTGATCATCTTATTATTTTGAAGAAGTTTGCGGGGTTTTCTCCTTTATGGTTTCCCCAATAGAAATATTTGTGTCTTGTGCATATTTTACATTTTATGCATTTTGTTGTACTTGTTATTCTTTCATATAAATATCCTAGATAATCTAATTAGATCTTAAGAAAATATAACAGAATCTTGGTAGATCTAGCCAAAATTTCCATCATCCTAGACTTACCACCACCCACATGGTTAAGCAGTTAATAGCAACATTAGGGAATACATGATATTACAGGAATTTTATAAAGAGATAAACACAGGTGACTACCCCGATGGAGAGACTGCTAAAAAATGACACTAAGTTTCAGTGGACAAATGAATGTTAAGAAATTTTGGACAAGCCAAAGAACAAGATGGCTACTATGCCAATACTTGTATTTCCAGGCTAGAAAAAAGAATTCCATGTCCATGTTGACACATCATCCATTGCACTCAGAATGGTTTTTACATAGCCAGGGGAAGGAGTGATTGATCATCCCATTGCTTTTGCTAGCAGGAAGGTATCAACACTAGAGGAAAAATACACCACAACCGAGAGGGAAGGTCTAGCGATGGTGTATGCACTGCAGAAATTTAGAAATTATTTATTGGGTGGACACTTCAAGATGTATACTGACCAATATGCACTCAAATATTTGGTTAATAAGCCAGTTTTGGGGGGGAAGATATGCCAGTGGATTCTCCTCTTCTAGGAATTCAATTTTGAAATAATTGTTAAACTAGGTAGGTTGAATTTGGGACTCGATCACCTGTCAAGAATCGAGAGTGGGGAAGAACCTACTAGACTAGAGGATAATATTCCCGATGTGAAACTATTTGTGATAACTGTTTTTGATGATCAATACAAAGACATCATACAATTTTTGAGTACATGTTATGCACCGAGTGAATTCACCATGAGACAAAAGAAACAATTAGTAGTGTGAGCTGCAGATTTCTAGTTGATTATTGGAAATTTATACAAACTAGGCCCTGATGAGATACTTTGACGCTATGTTTTAGAGTACGATCACCCAATGATATTAAGTGAATAACATGATGGTGTCACAGGAGGCCATTATGCAGAAAAAGCAACCATAAGAAAGATTTTACAAGCAGGACTATGGTGTCCCACCATGCATGCATACGCTTGAGACTATTGTCATAGATGTAATATATGTCAAAGAATAGGGAAGCCATCCTGAAGAGATGAAATTCCATTAGTACCGAAAATGACATTATATGCATTTGATTAATGTGTTGTTGAATTTGTAGGACCTATCATTCCACTAGGAAATCGCACCAGAGCACAATATATTATCACTGTGACTGAGTACCTGACCAGATGGGTGGAAGCTGCACCAGTAAAGGATTATACTACTGCGACAACTGTGAAGTTCTTATTTGAAAATGTTGTGACAAGGTTTGGTTTCCCTAAGATTTTTATCAGTGACCAAGGTACGCATTTTTTTAATCAATTGATTGAAGAACTAACTCAATAATTCCAAATACAACATAGAAGAACAAATCCATATCACCCTCAGGTGAATTGAGATGTCGAATCATTTAATAAGATTCTGGAGAATGCACTTACAAAGGTATGCAATGCACAATGGGATGACTGGGATCAGAACATATCTATAGTATTATGGGCACATCGCACAACATGCAAGAAGCTGGCAGGTCAGACACCATTTAGGTTGGTGTATGGACAAGAATCTATCATGCCTATGGAATATATCATACCAAGACTGAGAGTTGCTACGATTATAGAAATGACATATGTTGATGCTGTAGAAGAAATATTTCTTCAACTAATTCACTTATAAGAAGACCGCTTCATTGTAGGATTTCACCAAAATGTGGAAAAGAAAATACAAAAGGATTGGCATGATAGACACATTAAGAGAAAGCATTTTGATGTTGGAGTTCTTGTTCTTATGTACGACAGTAAAGTCTTCAAGCATCCAGGAAAATTAAAAACACATTGGTTAGGAATGTATGTTGTTAATGAAATAACTGATGGAGGATCAGTTAAGTTAGAGAAGCTAGATGGAACATAGGTCAGAGTGCTCATCAATGGGAGTTGATTGAATCCTTACTTTGATAACTGCGACTAGATCGCATTAAAAAAAAGAAAAAAAAAGAAAGGAAGAATTTATCGATTGTGCAAGATAGAAACCATTAAGGGAAAGGAAATGCAAGTCGCAAGGAGTACGAATAGAGGGTTAAGAATAGGAAAAACAAGATGCAAGCAGCATGACAAAAAAAATAAAAAAGAGAAAAGGTCTGTGTGTGAAAAATCCAAGTCGAAAGAGGAGCAACAAAAAACTAAGGTGACTTAAAAGGAGAAGCGAATTTTCCATAGGAAACAACCTAGATGGGAAATGATGTGATGTTGACACAAAAATTAAGAAATTTGTTGACAAGACAACTAATGGTCATTAAAATCCACAGATGCTGAAAGAATCCAATCGTCACCCTAATAAATTTGTTGTCACAGAAACGACAGCTCTGATAGAAGAAACCATAGATGACTTGCAACCTAAGAAAAGAGTCAACCACACTACGAAGAGATTAAAAATAGGTCGGGAACTATGAATGACTACGGAGATAGGAGACTATGATATGGATTATATCATACTATATTTGAGCTCGGATGTTAATATTTTAACAAGAAAGACATGGGAGAGCATGAATAAGCCGCGACTAGACTGGTATCCCATTCAACTAAGGCTTGCAATCCATTCAAAAGTTCTACCAATTGTTAGATTAACCCAAGTACTTATAGAATTCAAAGTAATAAGAACATATGCTTATTTTGAACTGATCAAAATTGTCAATGACACAAATCTGTATCTTGCACTTTTGGAAATTGATTGAGAAACATAAAGACAAACCATTATAAACTCCAAGGAAATAATCTTATCATTTGAATATTTTGAGCTAAGGGTAGTTGCACCAATTAATCCGCTTGAAGGGAAGATATATGTTGATCCTGTAAATAGTGAATGCCAAGGAAATTATCTAGACCAGTTATACAATATCATGTCTTCAAAATAATATTATATAAATCCAATAGTTGATGGAAAACCAAGTTGGTAGAGTGTAAGTTCCTGCACATCCGATTCAAGTGATGCCCTGGAAAACTGGCAAAATAGGTTACATGAAGTCTCCATGAGAAGATGCACAAGAATCACAAGTTCATAGGGTAGGAGATGAAGAAATTTTTTTATCTACATATGAGGGGTTTCCCAACCTTGCATATTTTTTGATGGAGTTTGAAGAAAAAGTCACAGAATCAAATCGATTTTCTGATTCAGACTTTGTGTTGAAAGCTACGCTTGGTAGTTGGTGGGGTGCATATAAACAGTCTATCTACAAATGGACATAGTGTAGAATATTAATGGAGATCATATAAATTGGAGAACATATCAGTTATACTGATCAGAAGTATATGGGACTGACAAATCTGGTGGAGCATATTGAACATTGTCGAACGAAATGGCAAGAATATCCACACCATGAGTGGGTCCATTGATTCATCCACACAATGGAAATGGTATACATCAGCCGAACTACGACGAGGAACTATTAAATAGGAAAGTTTAGTTACAAGCTTTACTTAGACATTTGAGTTCACAAGTGAACATCCAACAGTTGATGCTGCACTACAAAGAATGAAGGAAAATATATTTGACAAAATATCGGTTGTAGCTACCAACTACCATCAATACAACACAACAATCCATCTGTTGAAATATTGTAACTTCGAATAATGTTCTATATGTATATTTTTGTGGTCCCCGATGGTCCTACTGAGAGAACCACTTGTATTACATTGTACCCCGATGCTTCTAATCGGAAGAACTAATAAGAGTCATGAGGTAGTCCCCTCTAATTGTAAAGGTGGGTCATCAGCACCCCAGTGTGGTTACTTGAGCCTACATGTGTAACTTGAGCCTACATGATTTAACTCGAGCCTACATGTCGGATGAGTTAACTTAAGTGAACGGATGAATATAAATAGAGGTGTAGCGCTCCTCATTTGGAGCACACACTCTCACTTATGTAGCGCATTAGTGGAGAAGAGAAGAGTAGCTAGAGAATGAGGAGGATCAGGCTTTGATATCCTTGTTGGTTTTATCTTTTATCTTTTTGGGCATCTATATTGAGGAATCTTTTGCTGGGTTTTTCCCAGGATAAATCTGTGTTGTTCTTGTGATACTGTTTCTTTCAGTGATCCCGTTTATATGCTTTAGTTATGAAAATGAAATGAAATATTGATGTTCTAACTTAGCATATGAAAATTCAACATGGTATCAGAGCTAACTTGAATAGGATAGCTTTCACAAGGTGAAATGGCTCTCTCTCTCTCCCACGAAGAAATTAGGGTTTTCGGGAAAAATTTTGAGTCTCGGAAAATTGCTTGCATAGAAAGTTGCGCCCTCCCAGAGTGCATCGTTTGAGCCTGGAATCAAGTTTTTTGGATGTGTGAATCTCTGGAAAAGTCAAACCCTAGTTTGACAGCTGCACTAGAAAACTGCTAAACTAGAAATCTGCAGAAGCGGAATCTTGCAAGTTTGATTTGGAAGGTGAAGAATTCAGATCTCTAGAATCCAAGCACATCAGTCAAATCACCTCACTCAAGTGCATCTCCTAGTAATATCAGTTTCTCATTTTGAAAAATTTCAATTTTTTGTTGATTTTCTGACAAGATGACCCCAAGCACTAAGCTTGAGGACAAGCTAGAAGGCATAGAGAATTTTCGAGCATGGAAATACAAGATTGGTCTCATTCTCCAAGAGAATGATCTTGATAAGTATGTCAAAGAAGAAGTTACAGAACCTGAAGAAGCTGAAGCCAAGGAGAAGCACAGAAAGGATATGATTAGGGCACAAAGGATTATTGCTGACTCCATCAAGGATCACTTGATTCCTCAAGTGTCATCCAAGAAGACTCCAAAAGAAATTTTTGATGCCCTATCTAGAATGTATGAAGGAAGAAACATTAACAGAAAGATGAATCTAAGAGCTCAAATGAAGAGCATCAAGATGAGTCATGGAGAATCCATCCAAGACTACTTCACAAAGGTTTCTCAGATCAAAGAGCAACTAGAAGCTATTGGAGATAAGCTTGAAGAAGATGAAATGGTTATGACTGTTCTCAATGGTCTCACTAGACCATGGGAATCATTCATCCAAATGATGTGTGCCAAGAAGGAAAGCATGCAGTTTGATGTGGTATGGGAAGACTGCATTCAAGAGGAGACTAGAGTGGCAATTAGAGAAGCCTTACTAAAAGAGGATGATCAAGCCCTAGCCACTCATACCAGACAAAGAAGAAGGAAACAACCCATATTCAAGAAGGGAATTCACAAAGAGCATCAACTTCCCAGAAGATTCCAAATATCGGAAGAAAGTCTATCAAGTAAGGACTACTCTGGTTTTCAATGCTTCCATTGTGACAAGATAGGACACATTGCCAGAAATTGTCTTATAAAGAAGCAAGAATATAAGCAGAGGATCAACAACAACAAAAGATACCATGCTCAACTAGCTGAAGATGAGGATGAAGAAGAAGAAGATGAAGGACCTTCAAGAAAGCAAGCACGAGAAGAAGATGTGGAAGAGTACGTACTGTTTTCTGCTCTCTCTGGGTCTGTGACTCCTGGAGAAGACACTTGGCTTATTGATAGTGGTGCTTCAAAGCACATGACGGGACAAAAGGAAACTCTGTCCAAACTTGAAGAAAAGAGCTCTCCTCAAAAAGTATCTCTAGGAGATGACTATCAATATCTGATCAAAGGAGTTGGTGAAGTAAGCTACAAAATTGAATCAGGTAATCCCTTAAAAATGAAAGATGTATTATATGTACCTGGTCTAAAGAAGAATTTACTTTCTATCTCAGATTTAGATAAGAAAGGATTCAGAGTTGCTTTCATAGATGGTCAAGTACTCATGTGGCCCAAAGGAAAGAATATTGAAGATGCAATCATCATTGGTGAAGAAGAAGGAGGCTTGTATAAACTAAAGGGGCACTCAGAAACAACCTTTGTGCATGAGTCCACTGACCCTAGTGAACTATGGCATAGAAGGCTTGCCCACATCAATTACAAGGCTCTTCCTCATGTGAACAAAGTAGTGACGAGATTACCAGACATGAAGATCAAGCATGAAGGCATTTGCAAAGGATGTGCGAAGGGAAAGAACATCAAGAATCCATTCCCGAAGATTGAAACAAAAACAAAAGGTACGTTGGAATTGATTCATTCAGATTTATGTGGTCCAATGTCTTCCACATCCTTAAGTGGCTTTGAATATTATATCACATTTATTGATGACTTTTCAAGAAAGACTTGGATATACTTCTTGAAAGCAAAAAGTGAAGTATTTGAGAAATTCAAGGAGTTCAAAGCCTTGATAGAGAATCTTTCAGACAAGAAAATAAAGATACTCCGATCAGACAATGAAGGAGAGTACACCTCAAAAGAGTTTGATTCCTTTTGCAAAGATGCCGGAATAAAGAGGGAACTAACTACTCCCTACAATCCCCAACAAAATGGGGTGGCGAAAAGAAAGAATAGAACCATCATGGAGGCAGTGAAGACAATGATATATGATCAATATCTTCCAATGCACCTATGGGCAGAAGCAGCAAGACTGCTGTGTATGTACAAAATAGAATATCTCACAGTGCTCTTGGGTTCAAAACTCTAGAAGAGATATTCACAGGAAAGAAGCCTGAGGTAAGTCACCTTAAGATATTTGGTTGTCCAGTGTATATTCATATACCAAAAGAAGAAAGAACCAAGTTAGACCCTTCTAGAAAGAAGGGGATATTTGTTGGATATTTTGAAGTATCCAAAGCATTCAGAATCTACATTCCTAGATTCCATCACATGGAGATCAGTTAAGATGTGACATTTGATGAAGAGGCATCTCTCAAGAGATCTAGGAAGTGCCAACTTGAAGAAGTGTATGAAGAAGAGACACCATCCAGAAATAAAGAAACTGCATGTCTCCCTGAAGATGAAGCTCCTGAAGAACATGACATGGCAGAACCACAAGAATCTGCCATGATGGAGATATCAAGAAAGAGAAAGCCTGCTTGGACAAGAGAAATTATAGGAGAGGCAGAAAGATATGGAGCTCCTGAAGGCTCTACAAGGGAAAGAAAGAAACCTAATATTTTTCCAACTATGTAGCCTTGATGTGTGATCTGGTAGAACAAGAACCTACAAACTATGAAGAAGCGGTACAGAAGAAAGAATGGGTAGAAGCAATGATTGAAGAATAATAGTCAATAATGAAGAATGATGTATAGGATATAGTTCCCAAACTAGAAGGAAAGAGTATAGTATCCTCCAAATGGATATTCAAAATAAAGCATGCAGCTGATGGAAGTATCGAGAAGTATAAAGCAAGATTTGTGGCCTGAGGTTTCTCTCAGAAAGGGGGAATTGATTATGCAAAGACATTTGCTCCAGTAGCATGATATACTTCGATTAGAACTATCATGGCACTTGCATCCATGATGAAGTGGGACTTACACCAGATGGATGTGAAAACAACTTTTCTGAATGGTGTGATCAAAGAAGAAGTTTACATAGAACAGCCTCAAGGATTTGAAGTTGAAGATAGACATACTCATGTATGCAAGTTGAAGAAGGCCTTATATGGTCTTAAATAAGCTCCTTGAGCTTGGTATGAGAGAATAGATAGTTTCCTGTCAAGCATGGGCTTTACCAAGAGTAAAGTTGATCCTAACCTTTACCTCAAGGTTGTAGAAGATGAACTTGTCATCCTACTACTATATGTGGATGACTTATTCTTGACAGGAAATGAGAAATAAATTATGAAAAGCAAGAAGAGAATAGCAGAAGAATTTGATATGAAAGACCTTGGGTTAATGCATTATTTCCTAGGTCTAGAAGTATGGCAAAGTTCAGAAGGAATCTTTCTCAACCAGGGAAAGTATGCAGTAGAGATATTGAAAAGATTCAATATGTTGGAATGCAAAGCCTTGTCCACACCCATGGATTCCAACCTGGAGTTGTTAATTGATGACTCATCAGAGTTAGTGGATGTGACTCATTACAAACAGATCATTGGGTCATTGATGTATTTAACAAATACCAGACCAAACATTTGTTTTGCTGTGAACACCTTAAGTCAATATCTAGTTCAACCTAGACGGGTTCACTTGATAGCTGCAAAACATGTGATGAGATATTTGAAAGGAACTATAGACTTTGGTCTATATTATGATAATAGCCATGAGTATAGATTGTATGGCTATACAGATGCAGATTGGGCCGGAAGTATCTCAGGTAGAAAAAGCACATCAGGTGGATGTTATAGTCTGGGATCTTCTATGATTTCATGGTTTAGCAGAAAGCAATCCAATGTTGCACTAAGCACAGCCGAAGAAGAATATATAGTAGCTTGCTCCGCTAGTTGTGAAGCCATATGGCTTCAAAAGCTGATAAAGCTGATGTCAGGATTATTCAAACTAGAGTTGGACACTACTGTGATTCTATGTGATAACCAAAGTTGTATAAATATGACAGAGAACCTTGTGTTTCATGACAAATCAAAGCACATAGAAATCAGGGATTTCTACATTCGAGATATGATGCAGAAGGGAGCCATAAAGCTCTAGTATGTGAGTACTGATGAACAAGATGTTGATGTGTTGACAAAGCCTCTGCCCCAAGTAAAGTTCGAGCACTTTCGAGACAAGCTTGGTGTGGTTCGAAAAGACCTTCCCCAAAAGGGGGAGTAGTGATGTAGCAGTGGGATTGTATCATCTCTGGGAACTTTCCCTAAAGTGATTCGATGACCTCGGTCTTCGAGAATGAAGAGGGATTGTATCATCCCAGGATATCTGTCCATAAGTGATCTGGTGACCTCGGTCCTCGATAATGAAGAGGGATTGTATCATCCCGAGACATCTGTCCATAATAGATTCGGTGACCTCGGTCCTCGAGAATGTGGTAGGATTGCATCATCCTTGGACATCGTCCTAAAGTGATAGGGACTGATTCTCCTGTAATCAATCCAGTGGCTTCGGTCCTCAAGAATGTGGTAGGATTGCATCATCCTTGGACATTGTCCTAAAGTGATAGGGACTGATTCTCTTGTAATCAATCCGATGGCTTCGGTCCTTGAGAATGTGGTAGTATTCCATCATCCTTGGACATAGTCATAAAGTGATAGGGACTGATTCTCCCGTAATCAATCAGGTGGCTTCGGTCCTCGAGAATGTGGTAGGATTGCATTGTCCTTAGACTTAGTCCTAAAGTGATAGGGATTGATTCTCCCATAATCAATCCGGTAACTTCGGTTGTCAAGAATGTGGTGGGATTGCATCATCCCTAGACTTTAAGTCCAAAAGTGATCCAAAGACTTTTTGTATTTGAGTTGTGGATTGTAGGTTGTAGCTGATGATGATGATGCTGTACTGATCGAAAGATAAGAGTATGATGATGATGACGTACTGATCGAAATATTAGAGTATGATGATGATGACGTACTGATCGAAAGATCATAGTATGATGATGACATACTGATTGAAATATCAGAGTAAGATGATGATGACGTACTGATCGAAAGATCAGATTATGATGATGATGACGTACTGATCGAAAGATTAGAGTATGATGATGACGTGCTAATCAAAAGATCAGGGTATGATGATGATGACGAACTGATCGAAATATTAGAGTATGATGATGATGACGTATTGATCGAAAGATTAGAGTATGATGATGACGCACTGATCAGAGTATGATGATGATGTTTCTGATCGAAAGATCAGAGTATGATGATGATGTTTCTGATTGAAAGATCAGAGTATGATGATGATGTTTCTGATCGAAATATTAGAGTGTGATGATGATGATTCTGATTGACAGATCAGAGTATGATGATGATGATGTTGCTGCTGATCGAAAGGTCAAAATGTTGATGATGATATTGCTGATTGAGAGGTCAAAGTGCTGAAGATGTTGTTGCTAATAGAAAGGACAAGGTGATGAAGATGTTGCTAATCGAAAGGTCAAAATGCTGAAGATGTTGTTGCTGATCGAAAAGTCAAAGTGCTGAAGATGTTGCTGATCGAAAGGTCAAAAATGTTGAAGATGTTGTTGCTGATCGAAAGGTCAAAAATGTTGAAGATGTTGTTGCTGATCGAAAATTCAAAGTGTTGAAGATGTTGCTGATCGAAAGGTCAAAGTGCTGAATATTTCGTTGCTGATTGAAAGATCAAAATGCTAAAGATGTTGCTGATCAAAGCAGTCAAAGAATTAATGATGATGAAGACTGAATATTGAAGATGAAGACTACATGATGTTGAAAAGCTTCCAATGATTTATAGATGTGTTACCCTGATGATGTTGATGATGTCCTCTATCTCTCTCCTACTCTTGTTGTTGTTGATGTTGTTGTAGAATACCCTTCTCGTTAAGGGGGAGTTTTGAAATATTGTAACTTCGAAGAATATTCTATATGTATCTTTTTGTGGTCCCCGATGGTCCTACTGGGAGAACCACTTGTATTAAATTGTACCTCGATAATCCTAATCGAAAGAACTAATAAGAGTCATGAGGTAGTCCCCTCTAATTGTAAAGGTGGGTCATTAGCACCCCAGTGTGGTTACTTGAGCCTACATGTGTAACTCGAGCCTACATGATTTATCTCGAGCCTACATGTCGGATGAGTTAACTTAAGTGAGCGGATGAATATAAATAGAGGTGTAGCGCTCCTCATTTGGAGCACACACTCTCACTTGTGTAGCGCATTAGTGGAGAAGAGAAGAGTAGCTGGCGAAGGAGGAGGATCAGGCTTTGATCTCCTTGTTGGTTTTATCTTTTATCTTTTTGGGCATCTATATTGAGGAGGCTTTTGTTGGGTTTTTCCCTTTAGGGTTTTCCTAGGATAAATTTGTGTTGTTCTTGTGATACTGTTTCTTTCAGTGATCCTGTTTATATGCTTTAGTTATGAAAATGAAATGAAATACTGATGTTTTAACTTAGCATATGAAAATTTAACACCATCACTGGATGGAATGTTACAATATAATAGGAGAACCAGATGATGATGAACCACTTGACATAAACATACATGAGTTAGAAGGTATGCGTGCAGTGGAAGGAGTTGGTATGTCCAATAACCAATTCCTAAGTCTGTTCAAGATAAAGAAAGCAAATATTGGCTCGCCTGAAAACCCAAAATTTTCCAATATTGGAGACTATTGGGATGATAAGGCCGTGGGAAAGATCATCGACTTACTACATAAATTTCAGGATCTATTCCCTACCAAATTTTTAGAGATGAAAGACATAGTCAGAGACCTTAGTGAAATGAAGATACCTTTGAGCCCTGATGCAAAACCCGTCAAACAATGACTATACAAATTAAACTCATGCTACAAAGAGAAAGTTAAAGTTGAATTGGACCAAATGCTAGAAGCAGGTGTGATAGAACCCATTGAAGAATCAAAATAGATTAGTCCAATTGTAGTGCAAGATAATAAAACTTCAGGTGAAGTGAGAATTTGGTTGACCTGAGAAAATTAAATGATGCCTGTCTACATGATCCATTTCTGACAGCATTCATAGATGAGGTATTAGAGAATATTGGAGGACAGGAAATGTACTCATTCACTGATGGATTTTAAAGCTACAATCAGACAAGAATTGCAAAGGAGGATCGATATAAGACCACCTTTGCGATAAAATGGAGATGCTACCAGTACACAATAACTCCCTTTGGACTCAAGAATGTGCCTGCAATTTTTTCTAGAATCGTAGTTGCTTCATTTAAATATTTTATACATAAATTTCTTGAAGTATATTTTGATGTGTGGGTGGTATTTGGTCTTGTCAAAGACCATATTGAGAGCCTTAGAATGATGTTGGAACGGTTTCTCCATTATTGAATCTCCTTAAATTTGAGAAAATGTATTTTTAATGCCCCTTTTGGAGCTTTGTTAGGCCATGTGGTCTGTTTTGATGGAATCTTGGTAGATCCAGCCAAAATTTCCATCATCCTAGACTTACCACCACCCGCAATGGTTAAGAAGTTACAAGCGAGATTAGGGAATACATGATATTACAATAAGTTTATAAAGGGATACACAAAGGTGATGGCCTCGATGGAGAGACTACTAAAAAAAGACACTAATTAGTTTCAGTGGATAGACGAATTTCAAGAAATTATGGACAAGCTAAAGAAGAATATGGCCACTGTGCCAATACTTGTATTACTAGACTGGAAAAAACAATTCCATGTTCATGTTGACACATCATGTATTGCACTCAACATGGTATTGGTGTAGCCATGGGAAGGAGCGATTGATCATCCCATTGATTTTGCTAGTAGGAAGCTATCAACAATAGAGAAAATCTACACCACAATAGAGACGAAAGGTCTAGCGATGGTGTATGTGCTACAAAAATTTAGACATTATTTACTGGGTGGACACTTCAAGATGTATATTGACCACTCTACACTCAAATATTCGGTCAATAATCCAGTGTTGGGGGGGAAGATCCGTCGATGGCTTCTCCTCTTCTAGGAGTTCAATTTTGAAATAATTGTTCAACTGGGTAGGTTAAATTTGGGACCCAATCACCTGTCAAGAATTGAAAGTAGTGAAGAACCTACTATCTTGGAGGATAATCTTTTTGATGCTCAACTATTTGTGATAACTATGTTTGATGATCAATTCAAAGACATCATACAATTTCTGAGTATAGGTTATGCATCGAGTGAATTCACCATGACACAAAAGAAACAATTAGTAGTGTGAGCTACAGATTTCTAGTTGATTGCTGGACATTTGTACAAAATAGGCCTCAATGAGATACTCTGACGCTATGTTTTAGAGTACGAGCTCCCAATGATATTAAGTGAAGCACATGCTGGTGTCACAAGAGGCCATTATGCAAGAAAAGCAACCGTAAGAAATATTTTATAAGCGGGACTATGGTGGCCCACCATGCATGCAAACGCTTGAGACTATTGTCGTAGATATGATATCTATCAAAGAATGGGAAATTCATCCTGAAGAGATGAAATGCCACTAGTACCGCAAATAACATGGGTGAAAACATGAAGTTGGGAAACAATTTTGCTTGTTTTTTGACAAAAAAACTGTAAAATTTTATGTTTTTCAACTTCGACCCCTTGAAAACAATATCTCCCTGAGGAATTTCACCTTGAAGTAAACACACAAGTTTTAGAGAATTGATTTAGCTACATACTCATAATTTTTTTTTGAAATTATCGACATATAGTGGAGAAAATTTGACATCCACCAACGACATATACTTTAAAATTTGAAGTATGAATAATGAGTGACATGTGTGCAGCACATTTTTCTTAGAGATAGTTATTCATTTTAGGGAAACAAAACTTATACTCACAATCTAGATAGATTGAAATTGTACATGGACTATATTTTGAGGTTTTTTTGGACTTGAGAACTATTTTTTATTATTTATCCAAACAATATAAGTTCAGAAAATGGTGCATTATCGACACATGTTGGTGAGCTTCAATTTTATTTTTAATGTGACACTTATTGGAAAAAATAAAAGTACCCTTTTGAAGAGGACAAGGCAATTATGATCTCTATGAAAATTTCAAAATTTTTGGTGTCGTCTTTGTTATGATATTGAATTTTCATTTCGAGTGATTTTCAGAATAACAAAATTCTTAAGGGGTAAGGTTTAGAAAAAAATTATTAATAAATAGAAATTGAAATTGAAATGAAACAATTTTTATATCACTGGAAACTAGATTCGAAGATGACTCCATTTCTACAAAATCCGACAAATAATATTTAAAATTTGCAGGGGTTTGGGCTTGCTAAACTTGCAAGTTCCAAAAAGATGCGAGATATTTTCACAGGTTTTGTTGACCATGAACTCTCGGCCGAATATATCCAAACTCTCAGCCAAGAGTTTAGGTCAAACTCTCATCCAATATATATTTTTTTAAATACAGCGCGATTATTGGTTCACACTCTCGGCATAGAGTTTTATTAAACTCTCACCGAGAGTTTAAACTCTCAGCCTAGAGTTTTTTAAACTATCAACCTAGAGTTTGAGGTTGAACTTTTTTCGCGTGTTCATTCGTGCGACCTCTTTTTTTTCACTCTGTTTGTCATACAATTGTTTCCCAACTTCACGTTTTCACCCACATTACATGTATTTGATAAATGGGTTGTTGAATTTTTAGAACCTATCAGTCTAGTAGGAAATTACACCAGAGCATCATATATTGTCACAGTGACTGAGTACTTGACTAGATGGGAAGAAGCTACGCTAGTAAAGGATTATACTACTGTGGCATCTGTCAATATCTTATTTGAAAATGTTGTGACATGGTTTAGTTTCCCTAATATTTTGATCAGTGATCGAGGTATGCATTTTGTTAATAAATTGATTGAAGAACCGACTCATGAATTTGTTGATGTACTTGTAACTTTGAAATGTATTCATTTGTATATCTTATGTATTGTACCCCGATGTTCCTATTGGGAAGTATCTGTAATGTAAGAAAGTCATGTAAAGTCATTGAGGTTAACCCTCCATTGTAAGTTGAGGAAATAGTCCCCACAATTGAGTTAAGGTTAACCCTCCTTGTTGATTGGAGGGCAAAGTCCCCACAGTTGTGCGGCACTAAGGTTATTAGACTCTCCTAGAGAAGTTCGACCTGGTAAGTAATTGCTAAGTGAGGTTGACTTGTTGGAGTGGACATTAAGTGAATGAAATAATATAAATAGATAGTGAGCCTCTCTATTCATCACACACACTCACTAGGGCGCATGAGTGAGAGAGGAGAAGCTCTCTCAAGTGAGAGAGAGAGAACAACTATTGGAGATCATATTTTTTGTCTTTGGGTTTTACTGCTGCCATTGGTGCTCATTCTATCTCTAAGGAAGTTGCGGGTTTTTCTCCTTTAGGGTTTTCCCGAAGAAAATTCTTCGTGTCTCTTGTCTCTTGTGATTTTTTCTATGCATGTTATTCTCTCAGATAAGATCCTAGATCATATAGCTTAAATGATAAAAATCTAACATGGTATCAGAGCTAACCTGAGAATAAGACACTGTGCAGCTGTAAAAGCTAGGGATTATTACTTTTTGGGTCTCTCTCTAGAATCCATAAGCAAAAGGAGGCTAGTATAAACCTCCATTGAAGGACACATCTTTTTGTCAAAGCAGAATTTGATTCTGGGCATTTTCATATTTTTGGTGCGGGAAATTAGGGATTTTTATAGAAGAGGAATTTTTGAGTGAGCCTGGTATAGGATTTCTCTCCTCATCAAAATCGAATTTTAGAGACCTGGTTTGAGATTTTTGGTTGGGTAAAACTCTAGGAAAGTCAAACCCTAGTTTGACCTTAGGCTTGAAAAAACCCCAAAATACTAAAACTGATAAGTTTTGGTACATTCGGTATATATCGGGATTGAAGAAGTCTCAAAGGCCAAAAATTTCACAATCCAAAGATAAAGTACTGATGTATAGTGTGTAAAATTTTCAGCCTCAAATTCACTATATTATGGGAGATATGATTCCTCCAATTCATGGTTCCATCCTCTTCTAGGATTCATCCCTAAACATGACACCTAGGGATAATTTCTATATCTTGGGCTATAAAGGTCTAAATGACATTTCGCAAGATATTCCAAATAGGGAATCAAATTTACTTTCTATGGTAAAAGTGTCAGACTATGATAATTAAAAGGTGACACATGACATTTCGTACAAGTTATCTATTCAGAACAGACTTGAACTAAGTCACCTTGGGAAAACTCTCATAAGTCCCAATTGGTGAAACCAATTCTGGTAAACCCTGTGGTGTTGGAAAGAAGAAATACTAAGTTACCAGAGTATGAAATTTAAGACACATAAGACTAGTAATTTCGGAGATACTGCAGAAACAGTATCAGTAAGTTTTGTAGAAGAAACTGGAAAACTAGGGATTCCTGTTCTGGGAGCTTCCCTCCACTATTTTTAGAAAATGAGTACATTTGAAATCTCACCTTGAAGAGGTATATATTTCTATCAAATCATATCTAAAATATTTTAAGTTTTTAAAATTAGATTTTCTCTGACAAACCCTAGATCAGCCAGCTCCGGAACCAGGATGGACACCTCAAATCGGTAAGATCTAATCTTTTTCTATTTACAGTTGAGGTTTTCATTTCAAGATGACTAATCACACTATCTTGATGACAATCTTGGTAATGCTGACAACTTTCAAGCATGGAAGTATTGGATCTCACTAGCTCTTGAAGAAAATGAATTGGACACCTACATAAGTGGAGAGGTTCCTATTCCAGAGGGAGATGATAAAGCCTTACATAAGAAGAACTTGGTTAAGGCCAAGAAGATCAATGTTTATTCAATCACGGATCACCTTATACAACAAGTGTCTTCCCTAAAGACACCAAAAGAGATGTTTGATTCCTTGACCAAGATATTTGAAGGGAAGAGCATAAATTGAAAGATGACTTCGAGAAACCGGTTGAAGAATGTGAAGAATGGAGAGACAATACAATCATACTTTACAAGGGTCTCTCAAATAAAAGAACAACTTGAAGTAGTAGCAGAAGAAGTGGAGAATGCACAAGTTGTGATAACTACCTTGAATGGCCTCCCAGGATCATGGGATTCATTCATTCAAGGAATGTGTGCCAGGATGAAGTGATTAATTTCAACAAACTCTGTGAAGAGTGCACACAAGATGAAGCTCGATCCATAATAAGAGAAGAGAATATGGGAGTAACTAAAGATCAAGCTCTCACCATCCAAAGAAGATCCCTCAAGCGATGAGGAATATGAAGGACTCAACTCTTGAAGAACCTCTTATCCATCTTAGCATTTGGATAAGAAATGATGAATGAAGAAGATGATGAAGCTGAAGGCTCAAGAAGGAGTCTGCCCATGAAACAAATAAAGATAAGTATTCAATTGTCATTTCATGATATTGTTTTGATACGCATTTGTTTATATTTAGTTGATGTGTTATGCATGATAGAATGTTTGCATTAATGACAGTATACTACTAATATGCATGTGTGGGTAAGTAGCCCATGGTGCTATACAACTCTCCTTTGCTACTTATCTAAAATGAAACCTCTTTGCTGACATATTGGATTAGTGCACAATATCAATTCTGTCCTGGTAGAGATAGAAGGAATCTAGAAAGTTTCCGTAAGATATGGATGAATGTTGTATTGGATAAAATAGTTGCATGATTATAGATTAATGAAAAATAATTTTTCATTATGAACATACCTTATGAAATGTTTCTAACCATACAACTAATGCATTTGACTTGTAGGAAAGATCATGTACAATCACCTACAAGAAAAGAAGGATGAGACTCATTCCGAAGAACAAGTGACGACAGTTCAAGAAAGAATCCAAGATGAAGAATAATATGACGATACTTTCAAAGAAAGAAAGATGCCTTAGAGATACTCTAGTTATGTGACACTATTGAGCGGCATCATTGATGCAGAGCCTTCCAGCTATGAAGAAGTAGCCAAGAAGAAAGGGAAGGAGAATACCAGTTCATGAAGAATGATGTCTAGGATGCAGTATCAAGACCTGAAGGGAAGTACGTAATGTCCTCCATATGGATCTACAAGATCCAACATGCAGTAGATGGCAACATCGTGGGCTACAAGGAAAGATTCGTAGCACGAGGCTTCTCACAGAACTAAGGCATAAACTACAAAGATACATTTGCAGCCATTGAAAGTTAAGACACATGACAGAAAGACTCATGTGTGCAAATTAAAGAAGGCCTTGTACGAGCTCAGAAGACACCCATGGGATAACACATACATGAGGAGCTTGAATATCACCTAGAGTGATGAAGATCTTAACCTTTTCCACAAGGTTGAAGATGAAAGCCTATAGAGGATGACAAGATCACAGATGGGTGCGAGAAGAACTTTTGAAAAGGTTCAAGATAGAGGATCTTGGTATCCAGTGACCCTAGATGGATACGTAGAATATTAGTAGGAAAGGAAGCTACATATCACTCTGGTACAAAATGTTTCAGTGCATAGAGTACGAAATATAGAGGGAGAATGATGCTCCTCTTCAGAGGGAGTGACTGCAGAATATTATGAGGTTTGACATGGTACGACAGGATGGATATATTACTAATGAATCTAGGATTTACCTTTGCTTAAAGGTTGAAGGAAGAAGAACAGTGATGCTCTTGTTACATGTCGATGACTTGTTCTTGACAAGAAAAGAGGAATTCATTAAAGTTGCAAGAAGGAGACTTGCTATCGAGTTCGAGATGAAGAACTTTGATATGATGCACTACTTTCTAGGCATAGAGGTGTGGAAGAATTCAGATGGAATATCCCTGGGACAAGGGAAGTATGCAGTAGAGATCCTGAAGAGGTTTAGGATTATGGACTGCAAGGCCATGACCACACCTATGGCATCGAACATAAATCTATTGAGTGTTGCTTCATCAGAGTTGGTTGATGCCATGATGTATTGTTAGATGATTTGTTCCTTGATGTACCTGACGAATACGAGACCAGGTATTTGCTTTGCTGTGAACACATTGAGACATGTTCACCTGATGGTTGCAAACCATGCAGTGAGGTACCTAAAAAGTATCGTTGAGTATGGGATCAAGTATGATACAAATATGAAGATTAACCTGGAGGGTTATGTGGATTCAAATTGGGCAGTAAGTGCCATTGATAAGAAGAGCACTTCGAGATGTTGCTTCAGTATGAGATCACAGAGGAGCAATGAAGCTCCTATGTGTGATCCAAATCGAGATCTCTCGAAAGAGGAAATTCTAGCTTAGCCGATGAGACAGGTTGTCTGAGCATAAAATATTAGCAAAGCTCATAGTTGGCTCAAACGTAAATGGTCCTGTAGGTTGTCCTCGGATGTAATAGATCCTAGAGAAGCTCGCAAGTTATCCTTTGATGTAATCAACCCTGATGTGATTCTATGTTAGAAATGGCCAGAGTGAAGTTTGAGTACTTTAGGGAGAAACTTGGTATTCTCCAGATCGAGGTTCCTTCCAAGAGGAAGTGATGAGTCCGTGAGCCCTTCTAACATGGTTGTAGGATTGGTTCCTCCCATGGTCAGATGTAAGTGTTGTGCCCTTCTGACATGGTGGTAGGATTGGTTCCTCCCATGGTTAGATGTAATTGTTGTGCCCTTCTGACATGGTGAGAGGATTGGTTCCTTCCATGGTTGGATGTAAGAGCTATGTCTTTCTAACATGATGATAAGATTGGTTCCTTCCATGGTTAGATAGATGTGATGATGCCACATCCAATATGAAAAAGGACTGGCTTTGTGATGACACATCTAGTATGAAAAAGGACTGGATATGTGTAGATGCCACATCCAATATGAAAAAGGACTAGCTATGTGATGCCACATCCAGTATGAAAAAGGACTGGCTCTGTGGTGACACATCTAGTATGAAAAAGGACTAGATCTGTGTAGATGCCACATCCAGTATGAAAAAGGACTGGCTATGTGATGCCACATCCAGTATGAAAAAGGACTGGTTCTGTGATGACACATCTAGTAAGAAAAAGGACTGGCTCTGTGTAGATGCCACATCCAATATGAAAAAGGACTGGATCTGTGATGACACCTCTAGTATGAAAAATGATTGGCTCTGTGATGACACATCCAGTATGAAAAAGGACTTGCTCTGTGTTGGTGCCACATCCAACATGAAAAAGGGTTGGATTTGTGATGACACATCCAGCATGAAAAAGGGATGGCTCTATGATGATACATCCAGCATGAAAAAGTGTTGGCTCTGTAGAGGACTACATCTAGTATGAAAAAGGACTGGCTCTGTAGATGTGCATCCAGCATGAAAAAGGGTTGGCTCTGTAAATGTGCATTCATCATGAAAAAGGGATGGCTCTGTCGATAAAGAACTACATGGAGGCTAGGCCTACACCCAACATGAAAAAGGGTTAGCTTTGTAGAACTTCCTGTGACAAGTAGAATTGAGAGATAGCACTAGTGATGATCCACCAGTGATGATGATCCAATGATGGTCCAGATCAAGTGATGATCTAAACTTGATGATGATCCAGTGATGATCCAGATCAAGTCATGATCCAGACTTGATGATGATCTAGTGATGATCTAGTGATGCTCCAGATCAAGAGATGATCTAGACTTGATGATGATCCAGTGATGGTCTAGATCAAGTGATGATCCAGACTTGATGATGATCTAGTGATGGTCCAGATCAAGTGATGATCCAGACTTGATGATGATCTAGTGATGGTCTAGATCAAGTGATGATCTAGACTTGATGATGATCCAGTGATGCTCCAGATCAAGTGATGATCTAATGATGGTCCAGATCAAGTGATGATCCATACTTGATGATGATCCAGTGATGATCCAGACTTGATGAATATGACTTGATGATGATCCAAATGATACAGAGAAGAAGACTTGTGCTGATAAATTGTGTCGAGAGAATACCTTTCTTGTTAAGAGGGAGTTTTGATGTATTTGTAACTTCAGAATGTATTCATTTGTATATCTTATGTATTATACCCTGATGTTCCTATCAGGAAGTATCTGTAATGTAAACAAGTCATGTAAATTAATTGAGGTTAACCCTCCATTGTAAGTCGGGGCAATAGTCCCCACAATTGAGTTAAGGTTAACCCTCCTTGTTGATCGGATGGAAAAGTCCCCACAGTTGTGGGGAACTAGGGTTATTAGACTCTCCTAGAGAAGTTGGCCCTGGTAAGTAATTGTTAAGTGAGGCCGACTTGTTGGAGTGGACATTAAGTGAATGAAATAATATATATAGAGAGTGAGCTTCTCTATTCATCACACACACTCACTCACTGGGGTGCATGAGTGAGAGAGGAGAAGCTCTATCAAGTGTGTGAGAGAGAACAACTATTGGAGATCATCTTTCCTGTCTTTGGGTTTTACTGCTACCATTGGTGCTCATTCTATCTCTAAGGAAGTTGCGGTGCTTTCTCCTTTATGGTTTCCCCGAGGAAAATTCTTTGTGTCTCTTGTCTCTTGTGATTTTTTTTGTGCATTTTATTCTCTTAGATAATATCCTAGATCATATTTCTTAAATGATAAAAATCTTACAGAATTCCATATACAACATAGAAGAACAACTCCATATCACCCTCAGTCGAATGGAGCGGTCGAAGCATTTAATAATATTATGGAGAATGCGCTTATAAAGGTATTGAATGCATGATGGGATGACTGGGATTAGAAGATCTTTGCAGTATTATGGGCACATTGCACAACATGCAAGAAGTTGGTAGGTCAGACACCATTCAAGTTGGTGTATGGACAAGAAGCTATTATGCCTATGGAATATATCCTACCAAGATTGATAGTTGTTGCGATTACATAAATGATATATGTTGATGCTGTAGAAGAAAGATTGCTTTAAGTAATTCACTTAGACGAAGACCGCTTCATTGCGGGATTTCACTAGAATGTGGAAATGCAAATACAAAAGGCATGGAATGATAAACACATTAAGAGTAGGCATTTTGAAGTTGGAGGTCTTTTTCTTATGTATGATAGTAAATTCTTCAAGCATCTAGGAAAATTAAAATGCATTGGTTAGGACTGTATGTTGTTAAGGAAATCATTGATGGAGGAGCAGTTAAGTTAGAGAAGTTAGATGGAACATAGGTAAGAGGGCTCATCAATGGGAGCCAATTGAAGACTTACTTTGATAACCGCGACTAGGTCAGGTTCTTTGGGTGTTTGATTATTTCTAGGGCTTCTCTAAACCGTCTTTTGTAATATTGGTTTTCTCTCGAAAGAATCAAAGTTTCCTCAAGGCAGAATGTTACTGTCTCTACATCTTTTTAAGAAGTCCATATCTGCAACTCTACATTGAATATTTATTCTTGTCAATTCTAGCCCGTGCGTTTCCTTGGCTACGTCCCTTCCGTACTGAGTAGCAATTTCCGTTTGTAAGTTTCTGCATGAGGTATATTAATGGAAAATTTTTCCGGAGAATCCACAGTAGCCATTTTTGAATGTCGACGTTTCGATTCCGAATCACAGAACCATCATCATGAGAAAAAGTCAGAGAAATGAGTTGAATAGAGATGGTGGATTCAAAGTGAGTAAGAACTGGGTCCCCTTAATCAAGCATCAAAATAAAAATTTAAACATAATTAAGACTTAGGTTTAAAACAAAAAATTAATCATAATTAATCGAAATAATTATAATTAATAACCTTTAAAAAAATTTACAAATTAAATCAAGTAACCTAAAATAATACTAAACATTTGTTAGAATAAAAATAATTAAAAAAACCATAATCTTTAATAAGCTATAATCTTTAAAATACATTAAGCAACATAATTAAAAATTTTAAAATTTTTAATAAAATTTAAAAAAAAAAAACATAATTACTTTTTTTTAAATATTTCAATAAAAAATTTTAAAACATACACCTATTAAAAAGTCTTAACATACATACTTTTAATTAAAAAATTCTTGACATATTATTCTTAAAATTATCTTAAATACACTTATTAAAAAGTCTTAATATACATATTTTTAATTAAAAAATTCCTAACATATTATTCTTAGGATTACAACAAAATTGGGTAGAGCATATTTTTAAAAACCCTAATAATCAAAACCTATTTAATACTTCAAAATTGCAACTCATCTCTCTGATGGTTCCTGATTCTCCAGAAAACTTTTCCTTTAATTTTGTATGATATTCAATATCTATGGCAAGACTTGGAGTTACAATTAAGAAAAACCCACAAGTCTTATATATATATATAGTTGTACACTTTTATGCAACTTTATTCTTATAAAAAAAACGTTCTCTTTCTGTTCAAACATAGGCCCTCTACTTTAAAAAAAAACACATAAAAATAAAGCTCAAACTCTTGGATTTAAGACTTCATGACTTAAATCTACATAATAACCCAAAAAAACCATTTTTTTTTTGTTATTATGTAGATTTAAGTCATGAAGTCTTATGAGAACCTACTGAACAAAGAAAACTCTCCAAACATAATTTGCGTTGCATTTAAAATTAGCTTGTACTATACAAATAAACTTCACAGTGAAATCTTCTTTTAACATTATAATAATTTAACTAGCTGTGTTACCTTTAGCTATGGCACCTAACGTAAAATTGAGCCGCCATGCAAATGTCTTCAATAATATGTTCTTCCATTATCGATCAAATGTGTTCTATAATCTGTGCTTCCATTCCTAAAAATGATCAACATAGATTTAACAAAATTAGCTGAAGCTTCTCTACCTGGACCAAAATCACAGGAAAATAATATCTATGGAGGCTTGGTTGAAAATCTTTTGTACAAAATAATGCCTTATAACATAACATACTAAAGTAAAAATATTTTATGCTGAGTCACTTACTCTCTTCTGAAAATGTTTTGTAACTATGGCTCTGCCATTGAATTCTGGAAAATCTCTGCAAGCATCTAAAAGCATCTGAAAGCAAATTAACTAGTTTTCCAAATAACAAAATGTGTTAAATTAACTAGTTTTCCGAATCACAAAATGTTTCAAATCTTTTAAAATCATAAAACCCACCAAATTTCACAACGATACAAAATGTGTAAAATCTTTTAAAATCAGAAAAGCCACCAAATTTCACAAATTTTCACAACTATACAGAAAGGGATTCTCAGTCAACATTGCAGCCGCCACACTCAAAGTAAATGTGAATAAAAAGAGAAGGTCAATTTGTTCAGAGTCAATCAGATTGGTAAACAAGAAACCCTAAACAAAAAAAATGATTGGAACATTCTCTATCAACCAGAGAAGTTAAAGAGTTAAAATGAAGGTGAATACGCAAACCAGAAATGTAGCAACACAACACGACGTTTTTCTTACTGTAACAACCCAAAGATTTGTCTTTGTCGTGTCTTGCATGGCAATTAGCTTCATCGTTGCCTTGCACGTTTGATTAAAACCCTAAATACGTTTTTTTTTTATAAATCATCTGAACCTTCGTAAACTTGTAATATATTATACGCCATTATAATATTAATATTATAATGGATTCAAGTTATATATATTACTTGTGATATATCTTAAACCCTCATAGACCCTTATCTATCATAAAATTTATAACTTCAAGATATTAAGAATTGACCTACTTACCGAACACAGGTAAGTCCGATGTGATCGCTCACACAAGACAGGTCATTCGATCGGTGCAAATAGTTAATATTAATGGTATAATATTATAATAAATTCCATTATATATCTAATAATAATGAAATATCAATTTTATAATTTTTTACCTTTCCCACGGTGAACGGTTGCGATAATTCTATTTGCTTTTTACTCTATTATTCATATATATTGTAAACCATGGTGAATGGTTGGGATAATTCAATTTGCTTTTTACTCGATAAGTTTTTCATAGATACGAGAAACCTTGGTAAATTTTAAAACTTTATTTTATTTTATAATATATGTGGGATAGTATCGTTTTAATATTCCACTCGTAGAGAAATATAGATCGATTCATCCACCTTTAAATTATTAATGGTAATTTAATGTATTTTTTATAATTTCAAAATAATATATATATTTATTGAATTTTATAGGGAAAAAGTGTTTTGCTTATATCCATATTAGATTTGAGTTTCATAGTTTATTAAAATACAAATTTTTATAACCATTTAATTTGCCAAAACTAGAATGAAATTAGAAAGCTTTTTGGCAATCTTTTTTAACACAAAAATACAATTTTTAAGAAAACCAAATATTATCCTTCTTAAAATTTAATAAACCAAAGCTAGTCTCAAAATAAATTAACCACTATCATAATCTCTCACACACATATATTTAAAATTGATATACAATCATGTGATATTAACCTTATAATTTTAAGTTTTAGTAAATTATTAGTTAAAATAAATTTTAACTTAATAAATTTTTTTAATGATTATTTATTTATTTATAATTCAACTTCCATGACACTTATTGAACATATATTTCTTTTTTATTTTCATAAAATATAAGTTATTTGAAAAGTTAATTTATGATTAACACAATATTTGCATTTTTTTAATCAATAAACCTATTTTGAATTATTAAAGCTTTTGTTGCGTATGGAGTTTATAAATCTAAACTTGTTTTATGTTAAATGTTAGCATTGTGACAAGTAAACATATGGGAAGTAAATGTTTTTCTATTGTTATTCTGAGCATGTAGCCATAAGATAATCTTAAATACTTTCTCATAATAAACTTTTTCCCTATATTCAAGTGTAATACGAGGTGGATACAAGGAAGTATGTACTTACGCACACTTATTAAGTGATTATAAGTTTATATATCGTAACATTCATAAAAATGAAAAATAAATATTTAATATTTATTTCAGCAAAAACATTATGTTAATTTTGATTGTAAAGTTTATGAACAAGTGGGTTAAGAATGACTATAATTGAAGAATTATTTATTTTAATAATAATAAAAAGAGACACATATTCAAGGGAGAATGTTAAATGAGTGTTCACTTCTCACTAGGAGGAAGGAGGAGCCGTAGAAAGTTGGTTGACAAGTGGCATCACTAGCATTCACTTTCTAGGTGTTGCAGGAGCATAATCCCTAAAAAAGTGGTCATTTTCCATGAGAGAGGGAACTCAGCTCTGTGGCTCATCAAATTCCAAAACTGACCCAAATGCCTAGGCAACCTTATATAAACCATCAAATTGAGCAGGAGGCTCACCACTCATTTTGATTTCTGAAAGAATGAACTTTGTGACTGCTGCAAACTGAAAAGTTAGGAACACAAAGAATTTGATGAGGGGATAGATAAAGTGTTTTGCTGAGTTAAGTATGCTACTGAGTGCTAAGTTGCATGAGTCTATTGTGTGGCATAGATCTCATTCCTAATAGTGCAGTGAGAAAGCTCGGGCGTCCTAAGCAAGTGATTTGGCTGCTTCAAGAAAAGGTTGGGTGGAATAGTCTCCCTCGGGTGTTAGTCCCTTTTCTCTGCAACACATCCTGGTTCCAACTCTAATCTATATTATGACATTGTTTACTTTGTTTAAGAAAACTATAAATTGTTTAGAATGAAGTTATAGTTTATAGATAATTGTTCAATGATTGTAGAATTTAGTATTTGAATATATACTAATTGATTTGGGAATGAAAATAAATTATCTCCTGTATTTTTTCTCTCACGGAAGTGACGTACTCTAGTACAGGGAGATATGAATTATGTTTAAGTAGGAAGTTATGATATTATGTTGACTAATAGCACATAATGATGGAAACCTTGTGCATGATGGTTATTAGAGTCAATAAGATGTAGCATATTTACATATTATTTACAATCTACTGATATTTAGAAGACACAATATTTAATTAAAATTTACAAGCTACAACTCTTAAATCTAAGAATATAAACAATTACAGTTAGTAAATCCGAATATGGAGTTTATAGAGAAAGTATGTAAAGATCAAAGTTCTAACCTAACAATCCGTTTACAATAATCTTGTCCCTTGAAACCAACTCTAGATTCAACTTTAAAATAACCAGGGTTCAAAATAAGCATTAATAACTAATCAGTATGTAAGTTCTTCTTAGGTTACTTACAGTCTTATGTTCTATTAAATAAAGTTAAGTAGGAACAGTAAAATCTCTCTCAAGACCTCCCTAGAATATTTAAATTATAAAGGAAAGCGACAGAGTAGATATTTTCTTTTTTTACATATATTTCTAGTTTTTCTTAGCATTATAATCGTAGCCAAAACCAAGAGTGTTATATATGAACTATAACCAAGTTAAGTCATTTAAATATTAGACAGAAGTTTCATTCTACCTAAAGTTCGGTTTACACACACATTTATACTAGTTTTTTCACAGAAAACTCCACGGACTGTATCCCTTAGCATCCAATACAATTAACGGTTAATAGAATCATGATAATGGCGTATTCATCTCAATAATAAGAAATCGAAAGTAAGAGCCTCACAGTCCTTTTCAATCTTTAAAAGAGAAAAAGTTTAAATAGTAAATCATTTATAGGGTACTTCATAGTTTCCCAGCTAAAATTGTGACACAACTGGAGGACTAAATAAAAATGGTATATTATAAAATTCATAACATAACTTTGTAAGCAAAGTGTATAAACAGAGAACCATCACGGGCTTTTCCCCATATCACATTTTGTATACAAATAAACCAATAATATTTTCTCGATAGATATTTCCTAACTTGAAACTTAGAGTTCAACTGTAAGCCTTACGGCCTGTATGCCACTTAAACTTAAACAGATACAGAAGTAAGTAAAATGTTTTAAAAAGTCACTGCAGAAAGGCTTAAAAGAAACAACGTTGGCATTGATTTACTAAAAGCCTCGGTGGGTTATTACATAACTATTATTCTCATCTTTTATCAAAATAGGAAAGTTGAAATAAACTTTATCTCGAACCAAATAAAATCGACAGAGTAAGGCCACGACTGTAGTGCTGTAAATCAAATCTAAATTATAAATCCCTCACGGGTTAACAAGAACCGAAAGTCATTTTTTTAGATACAACTAATATAAAACCCAAGAAGTAATTATAGTATCTTATCATCCATTAGAAATTGGCATAGTCGCAAGACTCCACATTAAACCAATCTTACAGTTCTTGTATATTTACACAATGACCAAAAAGGGTGAAATAAGCAGAGATTCAATATAGAGAACCCTTATGGGTGCTCATAGTTTAAAGAAAAAGAACTTCCAGAACGAAATAAAAATTACATAGAGTGACAGTCTCCATGAAGGGTAAAAACTCCCCTATTTTGGCTTTGAACGATACCAAAACAAGAATATCATGTTCCTTATCACCATAGTAGGAAAACACCATGAAATACATCTTAAGAACCAATTTGAAGCCATGGAGCTGTGTAAGTATGGACATAGGTATTACCATGTAGAAGAGAGTTTTAACAATTGAGACCAAACCACATTCCATTCTTTAAGTTGTTTTGCACGGTCAAACCAAAAAGAATTAAACATATGAAATAAAAAAATTATACAGTTGCAGAGGAGAAATAACGATGAAGGGACAATTACCTTCACAACGTTGAACCAGTGGTACCCTCTCGGTAGTCGAATACAGCTCTTTACCTCCACCATTATGTCGTGAAGTTTATGACAGTGTTCAGATGGAGTCGAGAGCCATGCCTATTGCATTTACATCTCTGATACTGGTGAAGATTTTGAGTATGAAGGAGACGAAGAACAACTAGACATAAACATTGAATGACATATCAAAAACCCCATCGAAGTGATATGCCCAATCTCCCAAGTGCATTAAAATCCCTAGGGTTTATCATCGAGTGGTTTGTCAAACAGCTGGAGGCTGTAGCAAAATCGTCTCGATAGTTTTTAAAACAAATATTCAAACTGTACCAGCATAATAAAAGTTGAAATCCACTTTAAAGCTGAATCTCCAATCCATGCATTGTTTATCAAACCTTGTCTTTGGCATAGTATGTTCACATTGGAGATTAATGTAATTCTATAGTTTACATTTTAAATGTTTTACTCTTATGGTATTACAAACCTACAATGTTAAAGTTCGAATTTTGGTAATGTAATGGCTAGAGTTATAATCAACCTTCAATGCTTTATCCTTGTAGATATTTTAACCCTTGGTACATCTAAACTCTCTCTTGCATTGATAAACATTCAAGGGTGTGTGCAAGAAGTTGAGGGACCCTTTAGATGCAATGGTGGAGTGAAGTCATTCACTCTTGATCCAAAAAAAAGAAATCAACCCAAGCAACACCGAACTTGCCAAGCCGAGTCCCAAGGCTGGCAATGGTCATGCCAACTAGGCTAGTAAACAAAATCGCACCTCCATTTTAGTCAAGCTAATCGCGTGCGCGATTTCCTTTGCTAAAACGGAGGCGCGATTGTTAAAACCTGTTTTTTTATTTTAAACCGGCCGAGGCCATCCTTTTCTCATTTTCAGCGCGGCTATTGGACGAACGAAGACGAAACCTCGACTGTGCATACACGATTTTGGGTGTGCTTGAGCCCTCCATCTCCACCTTTGGATTAACCTTCCCTTTGTGAGGTAATTTCTTCAATTTTTTTCATGTTTTTTTCATTTTCTACATCAATTTATTTGCCTTGTCTACAATAATTTTGTAGTATGATTAGGAGGTAAAACAATTGCACTAAAAGAATGCTACGTCAGTCCTCTCTATGTTGAATCATTTGTAGCTACTTCATTTCTAAAAGAATCTTTAAAAAACTTAAAATAGCTATCATATTTTGTTATTCAAAGTAATTTAATATGCTCTATGGAAAAACTTCTGATTTATTGTAAAATTCCATCTCTAAAAATCTGAAGGAACATAGTCATTTTCACAATAGAAAATGTACTATTAATCACCAGAAGCATTAAGTCAACTTGTATATACAACACCCACGTCAATATTGTTAATGCCCGCTGACAGTATATAGTCATGGGTCTTCATGTGGAGAAGAAGTTCAAGTTTTTCTGCTGTAAATGAAATGATTCATGGGAAGAGTGTAACCAGTAGTTTCCAGGCTGCCATAAATTGAAATATCAATGTGGTAAAATCTTCACTCTTATATTGTGCTTACATACTTCCATTTGGCGCATTGGGAAGAATAAAGCTACTACAGGATTTGTTATACCAGAGTCTACTTCTTGATCCATTGATTGTCAATCCCAGCACATTCTAAGGCTGCTATAGTACTTTCATAACTCTGTATTGTGAGTCAAATAACTCTCATTTCCAGATCTGAATATTTAAGTAAAAGATGAAGCAATAGTCATCTACAGCACATTTCAGATCTCAGCCATTATAAGATTTTCTCATTGCTATCACATTGTATGGCCACATTACTTGGGTATCTCAATGTTCATTTCCAGATCTGTCAACGGGCTGCTACAGGCATGTAAAAAGCACCTTCTTACTATGTTTTTGGGTGTCTGTTTATTAGCCATTTAAATCATTGTTAATGTTATTTCCTTGCTATAATTTATGAGCATGTCATGTGAAGAATTGCCATTAAAATCTATGTTCAAGCAGTGATACATTATTCAAACAAAAATTCAAATCAAAACAGCAGTGAGGCATTATCTGTGTTGAGTTAAAAAGCTCCTACAACCTTTCCATGTAAATCTTGGGGTTGAAAATTCCCACCAATCCTATCATAGCTCCTACATATTTGTTTGAAGAAGGATAAATCGCTAGAACTAGACTTCAACTATGGGAACAAATTGTATTAGTTTGGTTTAGTTTTATATACTGGCTGTACCATAGCCATACCCAAAATCGAGGTACGCCATGCCATTTTCACCAAACGTACCCAAATTTTTTTTATGAAGTACTCGGTACGGCAACACTGTTCATGGTACGTGAGGGTACGTCTGGGTACGTACCATTGCCATACCCAAGTACCCGGTACCGGTACATGTACCTGACCCCTGGGTACGGGTACCCATGCAACACAGTTTAACAAAATTCCCATGCCCAATGGAAACCAAAACCCCAATTAAAGCAAAAAACAAATGAATATATTGGGATTTTTTCTTTGTGATGTTTTTTTTTTTTTGACATTTTGTACACTCTAATGTTGAGTCTTTAAGTTGTGTATTTTATATAGTTGGTTGTGATATGATCCAAACCATCCCATTGTATCTATGATAACAATTATTGATGTAGGAATTGACAAGTGGCCTCATCTAAAGGAATTACCCTGCCTTTCTCATAGAAATATAGTCACCCTCATTAACAATAGCTACCATAACCATTGAATATCACCCTCATCAAAATGATAATAATCTTCATTATTAATAAATGGTTTAGAAATTGATTACCAACTTCATTCAACAATAACCCCTCTCATTAACAATAAATAGCTTATGAATAGACTAACACTCTAAATAGCTTATGCTGCCTATTCTTTATTGTAAAATTCAAGATCAATCTTTAAATTTACATGAAAGATTTAGTTTATATGTCAATAGTTATACAGTTTTCAGTTCTTAGATATGTCATTATATCATGTGTTTATATTTCTAATGATATTTTATTTGTATTTATGATTACAGTGGCTACTATGGATCGTAACAATGCAGAGATACTAAGGTTCATTGGCCATTTGAGAGAGATTGGTTCAGCTTGGAGGGGTGGAGATGAGCTTCATCGCTCCCTGTCAGATTCATTGTTATCTATTCTTTATATGATCGCAAGATCGAATGATGCGTTGTATAGCATCGCATCTTACAGGGAGAGAAAAAGGCAACAATATGCTGATGGCTTGAGTTACAATGAGGTAAAAAAGCTGAAAATAACAAAACAAGCCATCTATTCATTGTTTAGACTTCCTGGGGTGGATGACATCCCAGAGATCAGTAGGCCACATATTTCTATTGAGTGGTGCACTTTTCCACCCATCAGAGACAACTGGATGGATAGGTGGTACATGGTTTTTGACATCCGCCCTCACAACAATAGGGAAGTACTGATGTACTTCCTCCGAAAATTGTATGCAGAGTTTGTGATGGGGAAACATGTCAACTATTTTGACATGTTGGGATTCTAGGGAGTTGATAGGGGAATGCCCCAACATCGACCCCATGCTAGGCATAGAGATGCCAATCCACAGATACCTGCACCCCATGCCCAGCTACCAAGGGTAGACATCCCTCCTGCACATGACATGGTTGCCCAGACACAGGATGCATTTTTTACTCTAGCTGAGATGGTCTCTTGACACACGGTCACTATAGACCAGAGAGCGCCCTCTTCCTCTGCTGGTGTACAACCACCAGCTTCTGGTGGTGGAGGGACATCTATTGGTGGGGATAGACCGACATCCCATGTGCCTCAGAGCGAGCCGCACGTTTGCACATCGTGTGGGGGACCTTGTTATGGTCCTGGACCAAGACATGGTACCAGTACGATGACTGGTGGTCAGGTAAGGACTTTGTTTTAAAACTATGTTATTGAACTCAATTTTTAATTGTTCAATACTATATCTAACATATTAAAAAATTCGTAATATATATGTAATATTTACTCTTGCAGGAGTTTGATGCCTCTCACGGGGGTGGTACTGCACCTGGTGTGGTTGTACCCGAGACCCAGAGAACCACAGTTGAGGTAATATTTAAACACTTGTCATTTTCTTATTACATGTATAATTTTGTTAATGCATGTGTTAGTCTTGATTAATTTATTAAAATGACTAATATTTACAATTTTTGAAGTTGCAAGAAGCCCACTTGGAACATGATGCTGAAGACATTAATATCAACGACATAGTCCAAGGTGGAATTTATGACTACTTAAAGAATGTAAGTACATGGGTTATGATTGAATCTTGTTCGAATTATTTAAATTTCTTACTGTACACTCCTTTATAGAGATCGCTAATGTAAATATAATTTTTAAACTTGTAGATGCTAGACGCATCTGAAGAGGAGCACCAAATTGATGGAAGCGGTCACTCCCATGGTGGAGATATGTCCCAGGAAGGGGTAAGTATATTACAACATGTTATTTTTTCAGTACATATTATTCCATTCATTCAAATCCATGTCTAACTATGGTAACACTTTATGAATGCAGACGTCATCACAGATCCCTGCACCACCTCTTTGGTATGGATCTCCCCATAGTCCAAACATAGATAAGGGGATTGTTTACACCAGACGAGGTCCCTCTTCCTTGAACAGAGCAGCTGTGCATGAGGATCAACCTACTCATCCCACGGTAATGTACACACTTCCAATGGCAGTTGTTGGTTAGATATGTATTCACTTCACAAGTGGTCTTTCTTAATGTTATTTTCGCATGTTTACAGCATCAAGATGTAGATTCATCCATGCCAGACCTTAGTGGGATTGTTGATGCCGTTGTCAATGCCGCATCTACAATAGGGATAAGTCACAGTGAGGTACATCTACTTGAATATTTGTAATTGTACATTTCATTTGTATTGTTTCTCGACATGCACGATGTCTAACTATTTAATCATTTGGTGAATGTAGCCATGCCCTGGTCCATTAGTGCATGCAATTGAGGTTGATGTTCAACCTATGGCTCCTCTTACTACTGAAGAGCACCAGCCTCATCCCCTAGAAATGGTTTTTTCGGTGAAATGTTCATTTTTTACATAATTGATTAATACTTTCTCATTCATGTACATGTTGATAATTCTTGAGATAATTGACATATTTTTTTTTATTCACATAAAAGCATGGAAATGAGGCTCGCTGCAAGGTCGAGTACAGCAGAGGCACCTACATCCTCGACACCACAGGCACCTATACCCCCGACGGATGCAGTGAGTCTTTGTTTTATTTACAATTGAGTCATATTTTAAATTTTCAAACTTTGTTATTGATGGACAGTACTAGCTCAGTTACCTAATCAAGAAATATTGTCATTGACTTGCAGTCGCCAGAGATGCACAGTGGTCGTAGACGGAGCCAAAGAGCATCAGGGTCCAGGAAAAACAAGAGAAAGTTAGAATTTTGATGTGTTAGTCCAGGACAAATATGTATTTTTATGTACAGTCCGGAGTTAGAGTATAGGGGCGCGGTCCAGGACATATGTACTTTTGTTTCCACATGTACATCAAATATGTTTTTGATACATGTACATTGACAGGCCATAGATCTAAGCCTTATATTTTTGTATTATAACTTTCATGGTATAAAAATATTTCATATCAAGGCTCTTGAGATATTCAAGATTCAGTCTTTTAAGTGTGATTATACATGTGTGGCGAAGAATGTTTCTATGTGTAATGTTCCCAAATTTTTATAGATTTTACGATTGTATGGAGATATCAGTTATAAATTTGAGAACAATGCATAATTACAATAAACTACATAATGACAAAAATGTACATTCACTCCCATTCTTGATAATCCAGAAAACATTCCAATCATAATCATGTGTCTATAGGAAAAAGCTTTTTTAGGAGGCAATATACATTTCACTTTGAATTTGTTCTTTGGTTTCCACGTGTTCTTGTGTCAATCTATTGTATTGATTTGTGAGGATTATCTATTACTTATGAATGCACTAT